>SJYA01004960.1:4111-47491 GCA_006410615.1 Neotragus moschatus
CACTTATTAATTTTTGCCCAGTCTTGTGTATGCTTAGTCACTCAGTCCTTTCTGACTCTCTGTGACCCCATGGACTGTAGCCCGCCAGGCTCCTCTGTCCATGGGATTCTCCAGGCAAGAAATCTGGAGTGGGTTGCCGTGCCCTTTTCCAGGGGATCTTCCCAACCCAAGGATTGAGCCCAGGTTTCCCGCACTGTAGGCGGACTCTTCATTGTCTGAGCCACCGAGAAACCCATCTTACTCCATCTCTAATCCTCCCTCCCTCAACTCAGGTGATTTTGAAGAAAATGCCAGACACCATTATCATTTCAGTCAGAATTCCTAAAAGATAAAAACCATTCAAAGAACATGAATCTCAATATCATGAAGTGAAAAATGTCTGACTCTGCGACCCCATGGACTGTGGCCCTCCAGGCTCCTCTGTCCATGGGATTCTCCAGGCAAGAATTCTGGAGTGGGTTGCCATTCCCTTCTCCAGGGGATCTTCCCAACCCAGGGATCGAACCCAGGTCTCCTGCATTGCTGGCAGATTCTTTACTGTCTGAGCCACCAGGAAAGCTTAATATCATAATACATCTTAAAATAGGAGCAATTCTTTAATTTCACCGCAAACCAGTCAGTGCTTCATTTCCTTGATTGTCCTATAGTTTTTTTTTTAAAACAAGTGGTTTGGATCAGGATCCAAAAAGCGGCTTATCACTGTGGTTGATTGATTACCTCAAGACTAAAAACCCTGAGTGCCATACAACATGGCACATTAATATAGCCCCAAATTAAAAAAAAAAAAAATCTATGGGTGCTACAGTGATCTCTCCACCTCCCCGCTACTTCCTACAGGACTGACCTGGGACTCAGGACCTCACCCTCTGCCTGAAAAGGGCTCTTCCTTGAATTCCCTTCTCCTTCACTTATCTCCAGGCTCCACAGACTCTGAGGATCTAGCAAAGATGCTAAGACCTACAAGTGAATGAGAAAACTGTTTTTAAAAGCCTCCAACATGTACTTGTCCTTAATCCTTAAAGCCTGCATTGGTCACTGGTATAAGAAACGTGGAGGACACTCTTGTAGAAATTCCTGTGTAAATGTAAAGTGGTGTCTTTATAATTGTAGAATGTTTTGGAGGGGAAGGTGTTACACAGGAAGGACAAGGAAAACTGAACCAGGAGGACGGGATGTTGTCACCTTCTGGGCGTCCTTACCTTAACCAGATAATTATTCACAGGCTCAGAAACCTCTGGGACAAGAAGCCATGGCTATAAGCCAAGAGAGAAAAGATTCGATATTTCCTTGATACCCATTTAAGAGAGGAAAACCAGTTAGAGAGGAGATAATTTAAGTAAAGGAAATGAGAAAGCACCACCAAGTCAGTGTCCAGTTATTCAATAGGATGACAGTATAAATCATGCAATAAATGTAGTCTCTTGCTTAACCCCAAGGTTTAGGAATTGTCTCATTAAGTTTTCAGCAGTAAAGAATCAGAGAGGTGAGTGAATCTATGCCTCTCACCTCCGTTCTTCTCTCAGATGAGAGAATGGTGGCCTAGAGGGGCTATGAGATTTGCCCCAGATTGATCCACTTACCTGCAGAGTGCAATACTTTGGCCACCTGATGCAAAAAACTGACTTGGAAAAGACCCTGATGCTGGGAAAGACTAAAGGTGGGAGGAGAAGGGGTCGACAGAGGATGAGATGGTTGGATGGCATCACCAACTCCACGGACATGAGTCTGAGCAAGCTCCAGGAGATCAGGAAGCCTGGAGTGCTGCAGTCCATGGGGTCTCATTTGGACACAACTGAGCTACTGAACTGACTGACCTGCAGAGTGGGAAGAGAGACAGACCCCCTGATGCTTAGTCCAGGGCTCTCTCTGTCTCTCCTGCCTTCCTTCTATCAGGTTCCAAGAGAGAACTTACAAAGTGTTTGGAGCAACTTGAACGGATTAACACCAGCACTGAAGATGGCCTGAGATCACTCACAGTCTTGCATCTGGAGGCTCCCCGGTAGGGGAGGTAGGTTTTTCCCTCCACCCTTCTAGGTTCGATAGCTGAGTCTGTGAAAGAGATAGCAGGCAGGTTGAGAGCCGAACAGGCGTACACACATGTTCATTTTACTGTCATGTGTGGGGGCATCAGGAGAAAAGAAGCGAGTACTCAATAAACTGGTGTGACTGGAGAGCTTGCTGCTACGCCATGCTCAGTCGCCTCCAACTCTTTGGGAGCCTTTGGACTAGAACCTGCCAGGCTCCTCTGTCCATGGGAATTTCAGGAGTGGGATGCTATTTCCTCCTCCAGAGGATCTTCTCAAGCCAGGGATCAAACCTGTGTCTCCTGTATTGGCAGGCAGACTTTTTACCCCTGAGCCATTAGGAAAGCCCCATTGGGGAACTTGCTGCTGCTGCTGCTAAATCACTTCAGTCATGTCCAACCCTGTGCAATCCCAGAGACGGCAGGCCACCAGGCTCCTCCGTCCCTGGGATTCTCCAGGCAAGAATGCTGGAGGGGGTTGCCATTTCCTTCTCCAATGCATGCATGCATGCATGCTAAGACACTTCAGTCGTGTCAACTCTGTGCTACCCTATGGACAGCAGCCCACCAGGCTCCTCTGTCCTGGGATTCTCCAGGCAAGAATGCTGGAGGGGGTTGCCATTTCCTTCTCCATTGGGGAGCTTAAGTACCGTCAGTTGGAGAAGAGGAGAGAGGATGTAGCCAGTTCGGAGAAGGACAAAATAGTTTTAGGAAAGGTGAAGGCACCCTAAGAGGAACAGATGGGAGCCATGATGGTTTGTGAGGAGTCTGTCTGGTTTGGGGGCCAACGTCTGGTCTCCTGTCCTGGGATAAGGCTGGATCTTCCCAGCTGGGGAATTTAAGTCGACTGAGTTCCTTTTGGAGGATCTGACTTCAGGGAGCCGACGGGGGATTCAGAGAAAGCCTCTGCCGGGTGCTGCTTTTCCAGTTGCTTTAGCTCAAGATAATCCGTGCCCTAAAGTGACATGTTTTGGGGTGGCATGTCCTGAGCTCCTTCACCATTGAGTAATGTTTGTTGAGTATCCCTATGTCACAAAAATACTTGGGGATCTCTTGATTTTAGCCTTAGGCTTGTTTCTGCCTCAATGCTAGGGGAGCTAGGTTTGATCCCTGGGTCAGGAAGATCCCCTGGAGGAGGAGATGGCAAGCCACTCCAGCATTCTTGCCTGCAGAATCCCATGGACAGAGGAGCGTGGCGGGGTACAGTCCATGGGGTCGCAAAGAGTCGGGCATGAATGAGAGCCTTTCACTCTTGTTTCTCTGAATTCAAGCCTCACAGTGTATCCTCACGTGGAATACTCTGGAAGGTGGGAGTTTCTGTTTCCACTTGAGCGCTGGTATTCACATCATCACCCCTTATCTGCTCTTCCCTGCACCGTCCTCTACCTCCTCATCTCCCCGTGACAACTGAGGATCAACTTTTTGTTGTGCAGAGGGTGGCCACACCTGGCTGTCAGGAAGGTAAAAAGAGACGTCTTCTGGAGGTGTGCAGGCCTGCCCTTGAACTCTTTCTTTTCTGCTCACTTCAGAACTGTCGTTTGAAAGGTACCTTTCATTATCAACTTGGTCCAGCCCTTTCTTTTCATAGATAAGAACGCTGGAGCCTAGGGAGGCGGGGGTCTGGCTCAAGGTCCCCTGAAGCGTCCACGGCAGAGCCGGGCTCAGAAGCTGGGTCCTTGCGCTGCTGTCTGTGGGTCTTGCTTTATCACACAGGACAATCCAATCTATTCAGCAACGGAGGGATTTGTGTGGAAACGGCTTCCGTTTGTGCTTGAGATAACCGACAGAATTTCTTGGGTAGATGAGGGGGGAAAAAGTCCCCACTAGGAACACATTTAAAATGAAAAGCTGTGAAAATGTACGCCTCTCCGAGAAAAGGTGTTTAACCTGCTTCCTGGAGTGACTTGTGTTGGGAACACTTAGTAAGCACATGCTGACCCAATTAACACAGGGAAGGCATCAGACTCCAGCCGAAAGAGACCTAAGAGAGAAAGGAGTCTTTTTCGGAAAAGTACACCAATACCATCTTCATTTTTTCCATTTTACTTTGTTTATTAAGGTAATATGTGCCCATAGGGAGAGTTTCAGTAGGAACCTGAATCTAATTATGAGGAAACATCCAGAGGTGAGCCACTTGAAGGGCCAGCTGGAGCCCTGTCTTCAAAACAGACAGCATTATTACAGAACAGAAAAAAGCCTAGCGGGGCAGGGATTCTTCTATCCTCGAAGAGTCCAAAGAGATAAAACACCCAAGTGCAAACTATGAAATCTGATTAAACCCTGGATGGAACGAAAAGGTATACAAACAACATTTGGGGGACTATTGAGGAAATGTGACTGTGGATTGTCTGTCGGTCCATCTGGGAGATCACAGGGGGTCACTGTGGATTTCCTTAGATGCGGGGATGACACCCTGTGTGTGGAGGAGAATGTCCTTGTTCTCAAGAGACACCAGCTGGAGTATTTATGAATGAAGCTTTGTGATGTCTTCAACTCACTTCAAGTGGTGCAGAAAAAAACTGAGGGCGAGAGAAAGTGAAAGTGGAACCCAGGCTAAGAGTATATGGATCTGACTTACTGAGCTCTTTACCTTGTACATAGATTTGAACATTTTCAAGAGAAAACTCGGAGACAAAAGTCGAGTGGGAAAAGTCTCATTGCAAAAAGTGTGGTCTCCTGTTTCTGCCCACTTCCTGTTGCCCACGCTATCTGCTTGCAGTGCATTTCGTTTCTTAATCTGGTACATACCTCCAAATGTAAAAATACATGCAGATACTGCTGCTTCTTGGCTCCACAATTTTACATCTATCTAATAACTCTCTAGGATAATAGCTGACACTTTCAGCTCTTTTGCAGTGAGATCCATGTTTGACCTTTTACTCTTGCAACTAAATGACGTAAGGCCGTATACTGATTAACAAGTGAGTACACAATGATGGCAGTTCCTCATTTGTAAAAATGACCTTTTTATTTGACTTAGTTGCTTTATTTCTTCAGTTGCTTTGCTTTTTATGAGCTATTGTTAAGTGTTTTCTCACCTAAAAATAACAGCTCTGTAACTTCCCACTCAATGCCACTTCCCATAAGTCATCCCTGATAGTTCAGCTGGTAAAGAATCCACCTGCAATGCAGGAGACCCTGGTTTAATTCCTGGGTCAAGAAGGTCCTCTGGAGAACGGATAGGCTATCCACTCCGGTATTCTTGGGGTTCCCTGGTGGTTCATCTGGTAAAGAATCTGCTTGCAATGCGGGAGACATGGGTTCAATCCCTGGGTTGGGAAGATCCCCTGGAGGAGGGAAAGGATACCCACTCCTGTATTCTGGTCATACGGTCCATGGGGCCACAAAGAGTGGGACACGACTGAGCAACTTTCCCTCTTCTTCCTCAGGACACCTGATGTGGAGATTTCCCAGCACCGTCTGCGTCTGGACTGCGTGCTGCTCAGGGTTCCTTCCTACGGCTTACTGACTTGCCTCTACAACCGCCCTGCGAATTCCTACACCATCTCGCTGCGTGTTGCAGCCCAGATTTTCTGGATTCCGTGTTTTCTTTGCTTCCTTATCTGATAGCTATCTGTGTTTTTGTTGAGCAGTTGAATTCCATTCCAACTCCTGACCCTTTGTTTGTGACCTTTTCTCTCTAAAAATTCTTGGGATGTTTCTTTCCCTCTGACGTCCTGACTGCGCACCGCGGTGCTCTTTGATGTTGGTCTTTTTGTATTCATCACGCCTGGCACTCAGCGGAATTTTTCACTTGAAGACTCGTGTTCTTCACTTCTGGGAGAATGTATTGAACTGTTTCTTCATTCATTTCCTTCTTTTCATTTTCTCTGGTCTGTCTTTCCGGGACTCCTGTCACCCAGATTGGAGCTTCAACACTGAGCTTCTAATTTTGTTACTTTTTCCTTCTGTGGAACATATTCTTTTTGCTCTACTTTGAGAGAGATCTCTTTCAACTCTTTTACGGTTTTTTTCTCTTTTGCTATAATATATATCGAGAGCCATCATATTTTTAGTTTTCAAGGGCTCATTCTTTTTCTCTGATTTGTTCCATTTTGAGCATACTATTCTTGTTTCATGGCTACAGTATTTCTCTTATTTTTCTGATGATATATTTTCAATTAAAATTTTTAAAATTAAAAAAATTTTTTATTGAAGTATGGTTGATTTACAATATGGGCTTTCCTGGTGCTCAGATGTTAAAGAATTCTCCTGTAATGTGGGAGACCTGGGTTTGATCCCTGGGTCAGGAAGATTCCCTTGAGGAGGGCATGGCAACCCACTCCAGTATTCTTGCCTGGAGTATCCCATGGACAGAGGAGCCTGATGGGCTACAGTCCATGGTGCGCAGAGTCGGACACAACTGACCAACTAACAGGACACAACTGAGCAACTAACACTTTCACTTTGATTTACAATGCATAGTTTTTCCTTTGCTGTATAATACATCGCTTTCACTTATTTATTTTACCCGGAATGGTTTGTATCTGTTAATCCTCTACCTCTGTCTTACCCCTGCCTGCTTCTCTCTCCCTGCTAGAGACCAGTACTTTGTCCTCTGTACCTGTGAGTCTGTTGCTATTGTTATATTGTTTATATTTCACACGTGAGTGATAACAAGAGTATTTGTTGTCTCTGACTTATTTCACTTAGGGTAGCACCCTCTACATCCATCCGCATTGTTGCAAATGGCAGAATGTCATTCCTCTTTGTGACTGAGATGCACCCCCCTGAGTATATACACTCCTCCTCCTTTACCCACTCATCAGTGGATGGACACAGGCTGACGCCGTACGTTGTCTAGTATCCATAATGCTGCTGTGAACTCTGGGCTGTGCATATCTTCTCAAGCTAATGTTTTCATGGTCTTCAGATATATACCCAGGAGTGGGTTTGCTGGGTCACGTGGTAGTTCTGTTTTTAGTTTTTTGAGGAACCGCCATACTCTTTTCCATAGTAACTGCATCCATTTACATTCCCACCATCAGTGTACCAGGCTTCCCTTTTCTATCCATCCTCAACAAATTTGTTGTTTGCAGACTTTTTGATGACAGCCATTTTGACAGGGGTGAGGTGATAGCTCATTGTGGTTTTGGTTTGCGTTTCTCAGATGAGTTAGCAGTGTTGATCATCTGTCCACGTGTCGGTTGGCAATCTGTATATCTGCTTTGGAAAAATGTCCATTCAGATCTTCTGCCTATTTTTAGTTGAGTTGTTTGGGGAGCTTTTGATATTGAGTTGTATGAGTTGTTTATATATTTTGGATATTAACTCCTTATCAGTTATATCACTTGCAAATATTTTCTCCCTTTCAGTAAGTTGTCTTTTTGTTTTGTCTACAGTTCCTTTTGCTGTGTGAAAGCTTTTACATTTCATTCAGGTCTCATTTGTTTCTTTTGCCTTAGGAGAAGATCAAAAAATATTGCTTTGATTTATGCCAAAGAGTACTCTTCCCCTGTTCTCGTCTAGAAATTTTATCATTCTAGGGTTTGTATTTAGCTCTTTAATTGATTTTGAGTTTACTTTTGTATCTGGTGTGAAAAAAATGTTCTAATTCCATTCAATCTTTTACATGTAACTTTCGCAGCACCACTTATTGAAGACACTGTCTTTTCTCCATTGTATATTTCTGCCTTTTTTACTGTGCATTAATTGACCACAAGTGGGTTTATTTCTGGGCTCTCAACCTTGTTGCATTGATCTATATCTTTGTTTTTGTGCCAATATTGTACCGTTTTTTTATTACTTTTTCTTTGTAGTCTAGTCTGAACTTAGGGAGGGTGATACACTCTGCTTTGTTTTTTTCCTTAAGATTGCTTTGGCAGGGTGGGAAGAAGTAAATTAGGAGTTTGGGATTAATAAATACATACTAATGTGTATAAAATAGACCTACTAAATAGCACAGGGAATTATACTCTATTTTGTAATGACCTATAAGGGAAAATAATCTGAAAAAATAGATATATATGTATGAATAACTGAATCACTTTGCTGTGCAACTGAAGCTAACACATTTTAAATCAACGATGGGGACAACAGAGGATGATTGTGGTTGGATGGCACCACTGACTCAATGGACATGAGTTTGAGCAAGCTCCAAGCTGATGATGGACAGGGAAGCCTGGCATGCTGCAGTCCATGGGGTTGCAAGCGACTGAACTGAACTGATACATCATTAAACTGAGTGGCTGAACTGATACGTCATTAAAAATAAATTAATCAAAAAAAGATTACTCTGGCAATTTGGGGTCTTTTGTGACTCTGTATAAATTGTAGGATTATTTGTCCTAGTTCTGTGAAAAATGTCGTCGGTGTTTTGACAGAGTTTGCATTAAATATGCATGTTGCTTTGCATATTATGAACATTTTAACAATATTAATTCGTTCAATCCATGAACATGGAATATCTTTTCAATTCTTTGAATCACCTTCAGTTTCTTTCATCGTTTTTAGTTTTCAGAATATAGGTCCTTCTTCTCCTTGTTATGTTTATTGCCAGGTATTTTATTCTTTTTGGTGCAATTTTAAACCAAACTGTTTTCTTTGTGATAGTTCGTTACTTTAGAAAAGCACCATGCTTATCTTTACTAATAAAGTATCCTGCACCTTTACTGAATGCATTTATTAATTCTAATAGGTTTTTTGGTGGAGACTTTTGGGTTTACTCCATATAGTATCATGTCATCTGCGAATAATGACAATTTTGCTTCTTCTTCCCTTCTAATTTGGATGCATTTTATTTTTCTTTTCTGATTCTTACCACTAGGACTTCCAATCATTTCTCGTTTTATTTTGTTTTTGGGTTTTTTTTTTTCCTTTTAGGCTGCACCTCATGGTGTGCAGTATCTTCGCTCCCTGACCAGGGATTGAACCCACGCCCTTTGCAGTGAAAGTTCAGAGAGTCTTAACCACAGGACCACCAGGGAAGTCCTCGTTCCTCATTTTAGAGGAAAGAAAGTCAGCTTTTCGCCATTGAGTATCATGTTAGCTATGGATTTGTCACAAATGGCCTTTGTTATATTGAAATATATTCCCTCTATACCAATTTCGATGAGAGTTTTTATTATGAATGGATGCTGAATTTTGTCGAATGCCTTTTCTGCATCTGCTAAGGTGGCCAGTGGTTCTTAGCCTTCTTTTTGTTAATGTGGTACGTCACATGGACTGATTTGTGTATATTGAACCATGCTGTGATGCTGGAATAAATTCACCTCGATTATCGAGTATGATTCTTTTTTACGTATTGTTGAATTTGCCTTGCCAGCACTGTGTTGAGAATTTTTGCATCTATATTCATCAGAAATATTGGCTTGTAATTTCCTGTTTTTTGTAGTCTTTGGTCTTGTCGTTTAAGACTACTGTTTCCTTGTTCATTTTCTGTCTGCATGACCTTTTCATTGATGGGGGGTTAAACTCTTCTGTGTTTATTGCACTATTGTCAGTTTCTCCTCTCAAGTCTCTTAATATTGCTTTATATATCTAAGTGTTTCTGATGCATCAGGTCCGTATATGTTAATGAGTGTTACATCCTCTTGAACTGATCCCTTTATCAATATCCAATGCTCTTGTTTGTCTTATATTACAGACTTTGTTTTAAAGTCTGTTTGGTCTGATATGAGTATTACTTCTCCAGGTTTCTTATCACTTCTGTTTGCGTAAAATGCCTTTTTCCATCCCCTCACTTTCACTCTGTGTGTATCTTTAGCTCTAAAGCGAGTCTCTTGTCAGCAGTGTATAGATGGGTCTTATTTTTATTCCATTAGCCACTAGGTATCTTTTGACTGGAGCATTTAGTTCAATGATATTTACAGTGATTATTGACAGGGATGTGCTTATAGACATAGTTCTCCGTTCTTTCCTTCTTTTAATTTGCTCCTCTGGGATGTTGTGACTTTCTTTAGTGGCATGCTTGTGATCCTCTCTCTCCAGTTTTTACGTATCTATTGTGGGTTTTTGTTTGTCTTTGAAGATCAGAAATCTTAGAGATTACGTCCTCATGTTTGTCCTTTTCAGTGAGATTTTTCCTGGAACAGACTATTTCCTTAGAATCTGCAGACTGAAGTTCTCTTTTATTTTTGGAGAGTTGTCTTGAATTAGATCTCTAAATACTTTTTAAGACTCACTCCTCCCTGGGTTTTTTTTTTTTAAATCTTTTTCTAATGGTATGAAGATTATGCATGTTGGAGCTTCTCTGTCTTCCGTATGTGAAACATATTTTCTCTAATCCTTTTAAAATAATTATTTGTTTTTATTTCTCTTTTTTGCTACTCTCTTTCCTCTTCTCTATACGATTTACTATATTTTTCACAGTGTTCATTCTCCTTTCTGTAGCTTTCAGCTGAGGCTTCATTTCTGGAATTACTTTTTAAATTCCTCTTCTAAGTATTTACTTCTTGAACTTGCCCTGGCATGTCCCTGAGCTCTTATATCTCTGTCTGTACTTTGTGTTGTAGAGGGAACAGCCTGATTAGGCTTTTGTAATTCAGTTTTATCTGTTTTCAGAATCAACTTCATCTACAGTGTCACAATATTCTTCTGCTGCATCCCAATATTTTTCTATTTAATGTTTCTTATTTACTATTTTCTTCATCATGTACTTATGGCAAGATAATTACATAGATTCTATTTTAGCTCATTTCTAAATTATGAATTAAGTAAATAAACAGAGGGTTTTGATGACAAGCAAATTTCAGTAAGCTCAGATAGAGGAGGGGCCAGAGTTCTGTTCCTGAATATTAGATGACGTGTTCCTGAATGCACTCTTTCAGTCTTTACTTCTCCAAAGCATCAAAGATCAGCTCTGCACTGCTGTTCCCAACACCGAGTCTCTCTGCTCCACATCCTCACCAACAAAATGCCTCCTACAAATACAGTTTTTGCTTGTGATTTTTTATTCAGTACCATATTTCATGCTTATAAAAACTCTGTGTCCACTTAAACTTTTTAAATCATGGAATGATGGCATAGAAAAAATAACAGGAAATACAACAGAATAATATATTTCTTTGATTTATCCAAAAGAAATCAGTAAAAGGAAAACGGGACAAAGGGACAAGGAAGAGGTGACATAAGTAGCAAACGAATAGCAGATGGAGGCACAGATTCAGTCACATCATATAAATTGTTGCTGTTGCTCAGTCTCTAAGTGGTGTTCAACACTTTGCAGCCCCATGGACTGTAGGATGCCAGGCTCCTCTGTCCATGGGATTTTTCAGGCAAGAATACTGGAATGGGTTGCCATTTCCTTCTCCAGGGGACCTGCCTGGACCGAGAATTGAATTCATGTCTCCTGCGTTGGCAGGCAGATTCTTCATCACTGAGCCACCAGAGGAGCCCATTAAGTTAAAATAAAATGGATCAAATTGTAATTCAATAGCAAAGACTGTCAGGCTCAATTATATGCTATTTCACAGAGTTACACTTTAAATATAAATTTAGACTGAAAGTGTGAAGATGGAAAATTACATACTATGTCAACATTAGCTAAATAAGGTTGTTGTGGCAAATTAATATCACACACAAAAAGATGGAAAGGCAAGAAGAAGTTCTACTGGTGATGAAGAGGGACATTTCATAATATACAAGGGTGAATTCAATAGGACAGAATAATCACAAACATATCTGTATCTAATAACATCTTCTGTATATAAAATGCAAAATTTAACAAAAATTAAAGAGAAACAAACAAATCCACAGTCAAAATAAAGACAAATCCACAATCACCTTTCTCAGTAACTAATATAACAGGCCAAGTAACCAGTAAGAACACAGAAAATTTCAACAGCATTGAATAGTCAAGTTGACTCAATTGACGTTTATAAAACACTTCACCCAACAATTATACAATACACACTATTTTCAAGTACACATGAAATATTCACCAAAATAAACTATACACTGAGTCATAAGGCAAGTCTTAAAAAATTTCAAAGGATTGAAATCTCACTGAGAATGTTCTTTAATTACAGTGGAATGAAAGTTGAAATCAGTAACAAAAGCTAACTAGTTATCTGTGAATATTAAGCCACACATTTCTAAATAACCCATATGTTAAAGAAAAACACAATGGATTAGAAAGATCTTGACTTGAAATAATAATTAAAATATAACCTATCAACATTGTGGGGTATAGTCAGACCATTTCTTAACAGGGCAATTTATTGTTCTAATGCATAAGCTAGAAGACAAGTTGAAAGCTAATTATCTAAACTTCTATCTGAAAAAATTTAGAAAAATAAGACCAAAGTTAACCCAAAGAAAGTAGCAGAAAAGAACTACTTTAAATAAGGCAAAAAAAAAAAAAAAAAACAATGAAATGGAAAAGCAGAACAACAATAGGAAAGAATCCAGAGGACCACAAGTTGCTCTCCAGAAAAGATTTTTTAAAATAATATGTCATTTATAAGACTGATGAGTAAAAATGAGTGAAAACACAAGTATCAATGCCAGTCATGAAAACTAAGCTATCACCACAGATCCTACAGATATGGAAAGGAAAATAGGAGGAAATTCAGAACAATTTTATGTCAAGAAATTTGATAGCTTAGATAAAATGGAGAAATGTTTTTGAAAAAATAAGTTTACCAAAAGTTCATATAAAGAATACAATATCTGAATATTCTCATATCTTTAAGAAATAGAATCTGTCATTAAAAAACAGTCGCTTTACAAAAACCTCAGTCCCAACTAACTGACTTCACTGGTAAATTCTTTCAAAAATGTAGTGAAGACAAGGTACGAATCTTATATAGCTCTTTCACAGAAAGGATAAAAGGCTATTTCTTCACTCATTTTATGAGGCCAGCACAACTTAGAAAACAGAACCTGATGAAGACATTATAAGAAAGATACAGACCAATATCTCCGATGAACACAAAAATCTTTAAAAATTAGCTATAGTTAACAGAAAATCACTAGCAAAATAAAGGACTAAAACCGTATGATTAATCTCAATAAATTCAGAAAAGTCACTCAGTGAAATTCAATACCTGTTCATGACAAAAACACTCAGTCAAGCAGGAATAGAAGGGAACGCTCTCCATTTGATAAAGTATCTGAAAAGCTTACAGCTAATACATGAAATTCTGAACTGTGGAATATTGAATGCTTTTCCCTCTAGGAACAGACAAGACGAAAACGTTTGCTATTACTACCTATATTCAACATTGTATTGGAGGTTCAAGTATGTACACTCACGGGGAAAAAGAAATAAAAAGCACATTGTTTGAAAAGTAAAGAAGCAAAAGTATTATTTATGGACAAGATGTTGTATACATAAGATTCAAAGGAATTTGCAATCTATTAAAACTAATCAGGGACTTCTCTAGTGGTCCGGTGATTAAGATTGCATGCTCCCAATGCAGGGGGCCAGGGTTTGATCCCTGGTCAGGGAATAAGATCCTATGTACTGCAATTAAGATGAAAGATTGTACAGGCAGCAGTTAAGAGACCTGTCTCAGACAAATAAATAAAAAATAATAAATAAATATTTAAAAATCGAATCAATCAAAAAATCTAATCTACTCAATCCAATCAAGTTAGGCAAAACTCTAGGATTCATGGTCAACATATAAAAATCAATTCTTCCTGTATATTTGCCACAAACATTGGAAAATGAAATGGCTGAGTTAGAAAACAGCTTTAAGGAACACCTCCAACATAACTGAGGACATTCATTTGTCCTTTTTCTTTGCTAAAGCCTGTATGGATCCTGGTGTAAGTAACAAGAAAGATATTCTAGGGAAAATTTCTGTGTAAATGTAAAGTGATAGTGTGGGTAATATTATCACTGTAGAATGTTTCAGAGGAGAGAGTGTTACACAGGAAGTCCAAGCAAATCCGAACCACGGGCAATGTATGTTATTACCTTCAGGGCATCCTTTACTTAAACCAGATAATTATTCACAGGCTCAGAAACCTCTGGGACAAGAAGCCATGGCTATAAGCCAAGAGAAAAAAAATTGGATATCTCCTTAATACCCACTTAGGAGAAGAAAAGCGATTAGAGAGTAGCTCATTTAAGTAAAGAGAGGGAAACACCATCAAGTAGGTATCCAGCCAGTTACTCAACAGGATGAGAGTATAAATCATCACGCAACAAATCCTGTCTCTTGCTCACCCCAGAGTCTCAGCAATCCGCTCACTACGTTTTCAGCAGTAAACAATAAGAGCAGTGACTCAATCCAGGCTTCCCACCTCTGCCCTTCTTCAGGTCGGTTCAGTCACTCAGTTGTGTCTGACTCTTTGTGACCCCATGGACTGCAGCATGCCAGGCCTCCCTGTCCATCACCAAGTTTACTCAAACTCATGCCCACTGAGTCAGTGATGCCATCCAACCATCTTATCCTCTATTGTCCCTTCTCCTCTTGCCTTCAACCTTTCCCAGCGTCAGGATCTTTTCAAATGAGTCAGCTCTTCGGATTAGGTGGCCAAAGTATTGGAGTTTCAACTTCAGCATCAGTCCTTCCAGTGACTATTCAGGACTGATTTCCTTTAGGATGGACTGGTCGGATCTCCTTGCCCTTCTTGCAGATGAGAAAATGGCAGCCTAGTGGAGTTGTGAGATTTGCCTCAAGTTGATCCACTTAACTGCAGAATGGGGAGAAAGGCAGACCACTTGGTACCTAGGGCAGGGCTCTGTCCATCTCTCCTGCCTTCCTTCTGTCAGGTTCTGAGAGAGAACTTACAAGTATTTGCAGCAACTTGAAGGAATTAACAGCAGTCCTAAAGGTGGCCTCAGATCACCAACAGTCTTGAACCTGGAGGCTCCCTGTAGGTGAGGAAGGACTTTTCTTCTACCTTCTTAGGTTCGATAGCTGGGTCTGCAAAACAAATTGACAGCAGGCAGATTGGACAAAGAAAAAAAAGCATTAGAGAAATGCCAGCTCCACCGTTTTTTATTATCTTAAGTTCATGAAATGCCAGGATACATATAAGTAGGATATTGCTCTGTCTGGCTCTTCGCGACCTCCCATCATATCCAAGATATCATAACATCTTATTAGAGTATGTTTTCTGATCACTGAATCTCCAAAGGGACTGGGATTATTTGTCCTGGAGAGAGAAAAGCAAGTATGATATACTTATTCACAACTATTAAAGGGTTTTTTGTTTGTTTGTTTCTCAAACAGGTCTAGACAGTGAGTGGTCAAACATGACTCAATGGAACAAAAACCAGAGGTCTCAACTTGTCAAACCAGGACTCACCTTCTTCCTTAACAGGCTCTCTTACCTTTTATGGATGCTGCCACCATTTTCCACAAATTGAATTACAAGTTACCCACAGTAAAGGGCATTACCAGTGACTGACTCTGCACGCATTTGAGTGTGTGTTCTGTGTCAGCTGCCCTGATCAGGGCCAGGGATACAAAGATGAGTTCAGATTGAGTTCCAATCTTGACAGTCTAAGATCGGTGGACCAGTTTACTGAGTATTCACTATTTTTGTGTGATGCCAACCACACATAATAGTAAAATGAATACGTGTGTGCACCTTTCTCGGCTCTCAACCTGCCTGCTGTCTGTTTAAGTCACAGACTCAGCTATCGAAACTAGGAAGGTGGAGGGAAAGTCTCTCCTCCCCTCCAGGGAAGCCTCCAGGTTCAAGACGATGGGTAATTGGAGACCACCTTTCCTGCCGGTGGTGGTAATTCCTTCAAGTTGCTGCAGATACTTTGTTCTCTTTCAGAATCTGATAGAAGGAAGGCAGGAGAGATGGAGAGCCCTGGACTAGGTATCAGGGGGCCTGTCTCTCTCCCAACTCCGCAGTTAAGTGGATCAACTTGGGGCAAATCTCATAGCCCCTCTAGGCTGCCTTTTTCTCGTCTGGGAGGTGGGACCATAGATTCACTCACCCCTCCAGTCCTTTACTGCTGAAAACGTCATGAGCCAGTTCCTGAAACTTTGGAGCGAGCAAGAGACAGTGTCTGTCGCCTGATGATTTTGCCACCATCCTGTTGAATAACAACTGAGTGAGCACTGACTTGACGGTGTTTCCCCCGCTTTCTCCACTTACACGATCTACGCTAACTGCATTTCCGCTCTGAAATGGGTATTAAGGAAATATCCATTTTATTCTTTCTTGTTCTTGGAGCTGGTGTCTATCAGAGACCTGCTCCCCTCCCAGCTCAGTCAACAGCTTGGACAGAGCTGGAGGTACAGTGAGTATCTGTTGGAATATGGATTAGAAATCCAGCCGTAGGACATAGGTGAAGGAAATTTTAATGAGACAGGAGTATAGGAGAATAGTCCTCAAGAACTCCAGGGCGTAAAGAAGGAAACGAACACTTGTTGGATGTCTGCTAGGCTCCTGGTATTCTGGTCTTCCTGCTACACACTTATCTCTGAAATGGTATGTGATAAGAAGCCTACTTTATGATATTCCCAAGATTTAGAACCTGGGCCATTAGGTTAAAAACGATAGGGATGTAGGGTCTGCTTTTTTCCCCTCCTAATTGCCAGTAATTCATTCTAGAAAATAAAAGGTACAAACAAGAGGAATATCACTATCCATTGTTCCACCCTGTGACAAATATTGCAAAAATTTATTTTAACATATAAAGTTTTAATTAGAAAACTTAAATCATACTAAATCTACTGCTTTATCTCTTCTTTTATCCTGCATCCTATCTTGACATGATTTGTCGCGTGTTTTAGTTGAGGCTCCACAGCTGGTTAGGTGTTTCCAACATTTCAACTTACGAGTGACCTTGAGGGGAGTTACTCAAAGGGTGGCGGGTTGACCGAGGCAAGCGTTGAAAGAGAAGGAGACATTTAGCCTGAGAAAGACTAGATTCCGGTGGGAAAATCATAGCTTTCCCCCACTATTTGAAGGTTGGTATTTTGAGGAAACTTGGTCTGTGTAGACCCAAAAGGTACAATTTAGAAAGAGTGGGTGGAAAGTGTAGGGCAATCAATTCATGGTGTGTACAGTTCGGGGAAGTTGAAGGCAGGAGAAAAAGGGGACAACAGAGGATGAGATGGCTGGATGGCATCACTGACTTAATAGACATGCGTTTGAGCAAGCTCCGAGAGATGGTGAAGGTCAGGGAAGCCTGGCGTGATGCCTTGAAGTAGTCCATGGAGTTGCAAAGAGTCAGACACAAATGGGTGACTGAACAACAACAATGTTTCAGGAGGTAGTATGTTTCCAGCTCCTAAATACGTTTTAACATAGGCTAAAAATCACTTACGTTTACAGCAGGAGGACCTGAGAGTTTTGAAAACACAGAAGTAATTTATTATTTTTTGAAAGGGACATCTTAGAAAAAGCTTCAAAAACAAACATTTGCAGGAAAATCTTTTCTTATTTATTATTATTTATATCAGGGCCAATATTTATATAACGACTTATAGTTCATAAAGTATTAGAAAGGACCCCCCTTTTAAAATGAGAGAACAGGGAATTCCCTGGAGGTCCAGTTAGGGTAGGCCTCTGGGCTTCCACTGCAGGGGGCACGAGTTCAATCCCTGGTCGGGGAACTAAGATCCCACATGCACGGTGTGGCCAAAATAAATAAAGAAAATGAAAGAACAAGTTCAGAGAGGGTAAGTAAACCATCCAAGTCCTATCTCTGGGAGGGAGTGGAAATGCCCCCGTTCACTGTCTCGGCAATCACTCTCTTTCCTTGTTGCTATTGTTACTGTATTAAGGTCACCAGTCCCTTCTTGAAAATCCAGGCTCACAGGACTTTGCCTGTGCTGTGCTTCGCTGCAAGAAAATGAAAATGTCCCCGGTGACTAATGCGAACAGAATGTCACTGTGCAGCTAACAGGGAAGGTGTCCTGGGCGTCCTTTCGACTCCACGGCAGCGACTTCATGATCGGGGTGTGACGGGCAGGTGAGGGCGGCTCTCACATCCTAGGCTTGATTCCGCGAGGTCTCCGAGGCCTTCTGCTCGGGACAGGCCCCCATCCCCAGCGGTCAGAATGAGTGTACCTGCCAAGGTAGCCTTCTGTCTCATATATACCTGCAACCCTGTCAGCTCAGACCTCTGGAATGCTGGCCTTGGAGCCTCCACTCTACTTGCCTAGCTGGAAAGCACATAGTCCAGGAATTGACTCCTGTGTCTAGTGCCCACCGTGAATCCTTGCCTTCCTCTTAAGCCTCTCGGACCTGGAACGAAATGTCGGTTCCCTTTTGGCTCCAGGAGAGGCCCAGCCGCATTTTCAGGGGAGCAAACTCCCCGTTGCACTCACGCCCAGGGGCCCTGCCCACCTGGTCTTTCTCACAAAGCAAGTCACAAGTCCCTCGATGCTGACCCACTTTTCTGAACACCCTCACTGGGGGCTTGGGGGCGGGAGGGGGGGGCCCTTCACCGCTGGGTTTCTGACTCTCCCGCTCAGGCCCCTTCCCAGACTGCAGGAAGCCTGCGTCCACCGTCCACCGTGGGAGGGACAGGAAGGCCGGAAGCAGATGGCCACCAGCCCAGAGTGAAGTGGATCCCTCCTGCCTTTAACCATTTCCTGGTTCCAGCTGCTTGCCTGCCTGAACCAGCTCTTGCTGTTTCGCAATTCCATGGTGACTCCATTCTTACAAAAGCATTGACTTGGCTCCCGGTATATGCTAAGCACTGGGGGGTAAGGAAAAAAAAAAAGATAAGTGAGCTAGGTCTCTGCCCTTAAAGGACTATCTTTCCTCCTGGCAGAGGGAAAAGGAAACCTACAAGGAAAGTGCAAGAAGAAAAATGCTTTGATGTCAGGAGGAGACCTTTCTAGGGGAAAATGGTGTTCTGGGGGCCTCTCTTGGGGAAGCTTCTGCCAAGGAGGCCTGAGGGATCAGCTCATGGAAGGACTGGGTGACAGACTGAGGGCTAGGAATGTTATCCCCAAAGCAGTGAGAGTCCTTTAGGCTTTTGACAGTGATACGAACCTGAATTTGAGAAACTGTCCTCTATAGGCCCGAGAAAGAGGGTGAAGGAGGAACGAGCCCAGAAGCTGGGAAGGGCTTTTAGTCTTTATTTCATTCTTTTCTGTTCTGTTTGAATTTTCAAACCATATGCTTGAATTGTTTTTATTTATTTATTTAAAAGTTTTGATTTATTTGGCTGCGTCGGGCCTTAGTTGTGGCACGCCAGATCTTCCACCTTTGTTGCAGCATATGGATCTTTTAGCTGCGGCATGCAGGATTAAGTTCACTGACCAGGAATCGAACCTGGGCCCCCTGCATGGGGAGTATGGAATCTTAGTGACTGGACCAGCAGGGAAGTCTCTTGGATTGTTTTTATTTCTAAAATTAACAGTCATTATAAAGGGATTAGTGGCTCCGTCTTATTCTTCACACACTTCGTGCTATAGAGTTAAAAAGGAAACATAATAAATGGTTTTTGCTTTTAAAACTCTGAAGGTGCTTTCAGATGAGGGAAAGGACAGCGTGTTTGTTGCCCGTCAGGAATATTTTTAGTGCTTGACCATGCCCTTAAGCTGCTAACACAGCAGCTTGCCCTTAAGCACAAGCAGGTAGAAGGCTATTATTTTTGCATTTGGAATATAGAAGCTAAACATTTTGTCTGATGAACATGCCCTAATTTATAGTTTCTCATACTGGAGGGACTTGGGCTGACCTGTGGACTGTGTAGGAACACTGGTCTGACCAACGTTGATAAAATAAAACTAGCTCCATGGTAATCACTGACATTACTGTATCTCTCCAGTGGAATTTTCTTCTTCCAACTTTGCCGACTGTAACAATCTTTCCCTTGGCACTAGAGAATTTCTATCCATTTTAAGACCAGAAGAGACCATTTCCCTCTTCTATACAAATCATTAGACAGTTTCCCCTAAAGTTTTATGATTGCCAAAAACCTCATATAGGGTGCAGGAAAATAGGAAGAAAATTTCAGAAGATCATCATTCATTTACAAATACAGAACAGGGACTTCCCTGGTGGTCCAGTGGTTAAGACTTTGCCTTCCAAAGCAGGGCANATTTCCCTCTTCTATACAAATCATTAGACAGTTTCCCCTAAAGTTTTATGATTGCCAAAAACCTCATATAGGGTGCAGGAAAATAGGAAGAAAATTTCAGAAGATCATCATTCATTTACAAATACAGAACAGGGACTTCCCTGGTGGTCCAGTGGTTAAGACTTTGCCTTCCAAAGCAGGGCATGCAGATCCAATCCCTGATTGGGAGCTAAGAGCTCAAAATGGTCCACATCAAAAAAATCTTTAAATAAAATAAAAATACAAAATAGTATTTACACACACACACACAAACAAAATAGTCTTTACGATACACCAGATATAGTACTAGTGATACAAAGATGAAAATGTAGGATCCTTGTCCTAAAAGCACTTATAGTTTAGAAACAGACATGCAAATACAATACGATAAAGTAATACCACTGCTACATACACAAAAAGTATGTTTTGCATTCAACTGAAGCAAACAGAAAAATATCAGGAAGTAGACATACAAAAAAATACTATAGGAATATTAAAGGATATTCACCACATATTAATACCTACATTAACACACCAAGAAAATAGCCAAAATTCTCAAAAACTGTTGAACTTATGAACCACTGAAGTAAATGGCCTTTGTAGATTTCCAAACCTCTTACCTAATTTTTAATTCCATGTACTTAATTGTCTTTCACAGTTTCATTAGGGCATTTTTCCTCAACCTGTTAATTTTGAGGAAGGTATTATGTATATATGTATATTTCTGTGTATATATTTATATGCATATATTGGATTGAGGGTCCCTTGGATTGCAAAGAGATCAAACGAGTCAATCCTAAAAGAAATCACCCCTGAATATTAACTGGAAGGACTAATGCTAAAGCTGAAGCGCCAATACTTTGGCCACCTGATGCAAAAAGACTTGTTGGAAAGGACTTTGGTCCTGGGAAAGATTGAAGGCAAAAGGAGAAGGGGACAGCAGAGAATGAGATGGTTAGACAGCATCACTGACTCAATGGACATGAACTTAAGCAAACTCCAGGAGACAGTGGAGGACAGAGGAGCCTGGCGTGCTGCAGTCCACCGGGTTACAAAGAGTCAGCCATAATTTAGGGACTGAACAACAACAAACAACATACACAAGTGTATTTCAAGTTTTGCCAAAATGTAGCAAAATACTGTTTCAAGATATCCTCAAACAGTGCAAACATCCAGTTTAATCCACAATTTCACATTCAACCTATATCTTGATGTCACAGAATATGAAAATGTTCATGCTAACTCATGAAACAATAGTGGCAAACCTTCCTTTTTATTTGGTTGCTTTGGGTCTTAGTTGCACCATGTAGGCTTGGTTGTCCTGAGGCACGTGGGATCTTAGTTCCCCAACCAGGGTTTGAACCTGCATCCCCTGTGTTGCAAGGTGCTCTTAACCACTGGAGCACTGAGGAAGTCCCTGGTAAACATTCTTACAAATGTCTAAAGGAATATTGGATTGTCCTCCTGTTTAAAAATGGCAACATTGGAACTACATCTGGGATAAAGTAACCTTGTAGGCAACTTTATGGTGCTGGAGAAAGGCAGTAGAGCACTTGGTCCAGGGGTTAAGAGGAGGCAGGGATGCTGAGCGCAGGGAGATGGAGTGCAGGGAAGAGGTCTGGGCTGGATCCACTTGAAAGATGGCCACAGACAAATTGACTGGGGTGATGGAAGTCTGGTGCTGATCACATACTAGCTTGAAGTGAAGTGAAAGTCGCTCAGTTGTGTCCGACTCTTTTCGACCCCATGGACGGTAGTCCATGGAATTCTCCAGGCCAGAATACTGGAGTGGGTAGCCTTTCCCTTCTCCAGTGGATCTTCCCAACCCAGGGATTGAACCCAGGTCTCCCACATGGCAGGTGGATTCCTTACTAGCTGAACCACCAGGGAAGCCCAAGAATACTGGAGTGGGTAGCCTATCCCTTCTCCAGTGGATCTTCCCAATGCAGGAATTGAATCGGGGTCTCCTGCATTGCAGATGGATTCTTTACCAGCTGAGATACCAGGGAATCCTTGATACTTCTGCAAAAACCCAGTCTCCAAATAACCTTGGATCATTTTGGCATGCTGCAAAGTAACACAGGCTTTGCAGTTACACATGAGTTTTATGTTTAAAAAATTTTTATTTTTAAAATATTTGGCTGTGCCAGGTCTTAGTTGCGGTGTGCAGAATCTTTTTATTATATATTTTATTTCCTTTTTCACTGTTCTCGTTCCTCACTGCTTTATGAGAGCGTTCTCTAGTTGCAGCCAACAGGGCTGCTCTTCCTTGCGGTGCACGGGCTTCTTCTTGAAGTGGCTTCTCCTGCTGCAGAGCACAGGCTCTAGAGTGTGTGGGCTCCTGAGTTCTAGAGCGCCGGCCCAGCAGCTGTGGTGCTCCGGCTTTAGTTCTTCCACAGCAGGTGAGAGCTTCCTGGATCAGGGGTCAAACCCATGTCCTTTGCATTGGCAGGTGAATTCTTATTCAGTTACCACCAGGGAAGTCCTACACATGAGTTTAAATCTTGACTTAACTCTTACTAGTGGTGTGACCTTGGGCAAGTTACTTAATTATTCAGGACTTGTTTTCTCACATGTATAATGGGGATGTCACACTGTTGAGGCTTGTTGTTTTTGTTCAGTCACTAAGTCATGTCCAAGTTTTTGAGACCCCATGGACTGCAGCACGCCAGGCTCACCTGTCCTTCACCATCTCCCAGAATGTGCTCAAACTCACGTCCATTGAGGCAGTGATGCCATCCAACCACCTCATCCTCTGTCACCGCCTTCTCCTGTCTTCAACCTTTTCCAGCAACAGGGTCTTTTCCAATGAATCGGCTCCTCAAATCAGGTGGCCAAAGTATTGGAGCTTCAGCTTCAACATCAGGTCTTCCAAGGAATATTCAGGGTTGATTTCCTTTAGGATTGACTGGTTTGATCTCCTTGCAGTCCAAAGTACTCCCTAGAATGTGCTGGTTACTGCAGGCTGTTACTATCTGTGATTTGAGGGTCTTTACCTTTAGAGGTTAACTTCTATGGATACATAGGTTTGTAATACATCTGGCAGTGGACCTGACGGGAAGATTCTCAGATGAGAGCAAGGATTTAATCATGGACCCTGATCAAGACTAAACTGGCGTCTGCCCCTGAGTCCTTCCTGCCTACATGTGTTCACTTGTTTGGGATCAACATAATTAACAGGCTGCTTTTAGGTGAAGCCTATATAAAACCATTTTACAGCATTCCAACTTGGACATGACAGTTTATTGATCCGTGTTGTGTAACGCAGTCACACTGGGAGGAGGGAGTGGGATGGGGGACAGAGAGGGTGCAGCCTTCTAGGTACGAAGCTCAGCAATGCCTTTTATCTCGAAATTCTGATAATCTTTCAGGTGGACTTGACTAAAACCAAGGGCGAGTTTCTTGAGACATTGTCATATACTTTTCAGTTATCTAGAAGATTAATTAGGCAAGTTTCCTTCATTACCAGCAATAAAAAATTGATTTCCATTTAATGCTGAAGGTTGCAAATGCTTAAGTGCTCTGATAGAAGTGAAACTGTGGTGAACCGGTGGGGGTGGGGAGCGCGGCAAAGAGAAGCAGGAGACCGGGATTTGGTTGCACCGTGGAAACGGAAGCTTGGGCAGAATCAAGGCAGCAATCTCTAACCCCCAATAGGGACACTCTTGGCCACTTCATTCAAAGCAATCAAGTTGAATGCGAACTTTAATTACGTTAGCAGGTCAACTTTTGAAAAAGTCAGTGCTCCAAAAGAACTGTGGATAGTCATAGCAACTTTTGATATCATGAGAATCAGTCTGAAGTAACCTATTTGCCTACTTTTCATCTAATTTAGTCTCGGATTGTGCTAACTTGAATGGGTGCCTTAGTATATTAGGGTTCTAATACCTGCAGGAGGGTAATATTTGTGAAAAAAAACTTGTGTCTTTTCTCCAGTCACAAAGGATAGAGACTAATACTTATTACAGAGCTGCTCTTTTCTCACCCCTTCCCATTTGTACTGAAAGTATTTTTTATTTTTAATTGGGAGTATAATTGATTTACAATGCTTAGTTCCAGTTGTACAGCAAAGCAAATCGGTTATACATAAACACATATCCACTCTTCTTATAAGATTCTTTCCCCATATAGGCCATGGGTTTGTTTCTCTTTACACCTAGGATTTTATCTGCTTGCCACTGTACTTGTGAACAGCAAAAGAAAAAAAAAATGGATATGAACAATATCATCGAAGATGGCAGAATCCAGCTTAGAAGTAAATTGTTGGACGTGCAGTAAAATACTATGTACAGTATCCTTTTTTAGCACAATATCAAGTGCCACTTTACTAGCATTGGTACAAAATACGTTTTTTTAGCCAGTGACTGCCTGCGAATTACAAAGTAGCCAGTACAGCACGGCTACTAATATACCTAGGTTTTAAAGCCTGAGGGCGGCGGGGGGCGGGGGGCGGGGGGGTGCTGTGCACACCTCGCAATATTTAGCCAGGTGGAAGGGACAGACAGAATAAAGAGAAACAAAGGCCAGAATATTAATAAAGAATTGTGGACGAATTGAGAATCTGGAAACTGAGCTGTTGCGTGAAAGAGATAATGAGAAGTTGAACGAGGATACAGTAATCGCTTTGAGCAGATTAATTTTCGGGGCATTCCAATGGGGAAAGAAGGCTGCGCCCCGAAAGGGATGGGGGGTGGGTTTGAAATCCGTGGGAAAGCCTGGAGTGCTTATGATGGCTCCGTCCGTCATTTCTGAACGCCGGCGCCGGCCGCTGCAAAGATCGAGCGCCAGGGTTTAAGCGAGGCGTCGGTCGCAGGGGCATCCCGGAACCGGGACGAAGCGTCAGGAATTCCTGAGATGTCTGAAGCGCGGAGGCGGCCTCTTCCCCACCCCCCGCCGCAGCCTCCGTGGGCACCTTTTCCTGCGAGGGGGGCACGCGAGCCCGTCCGAGCGCAGCCTGAGCCCGCGGACGGGCGCGGCCAACGGCGCGCTCCCCAGGGATGCAGGTGAGCAGCCTCAGCCCCGGGGACGCGGGGGGCTGGGAGCGCCCCGGGTCCTCCCCGGCCCCTCCCCACCCAGGCGCGGGCTGGGCTGCACGCGCGCGACGCGGAAGCGCCGGGCTCCGCGGGTGGCGGCGGCGCGCAGGCCGGGCACGCGCGCGCGCGTTCCCGGGACCGCAGTCGGCGCGGGCAAGGCGCGCGCGGGGCGGGGCGCGGCCGGGCGGCCCGGGAAGCGGCGGGCGCTCGCGCACAGGCCGGGCCGCGGCGGCCCGCGCCCGCCCTGCCTTCCTCTTCCCCTTCCCTCCCCTCAGCCCGGCCGTCTCCCCTCCGTTCCCCNACTGGTGGATGCAGTCCATGGTGTCGCAAAGAGTCAGGCACGACTGAGCAACTAACACCAACTAACACTAGTAATGATCTTACTAACTTTCAACCAAATGATATGATTTTAAATGTATAACTTGTGGTCTCACATAGGAGGTTGCAGTAAATTTCATTACTCTTTTTTATCATCTACACTCGGCTTATATACTCTCTTTTGGAAGACATCAGTCACATCATTTTACATATAACCAAAGAAAATAAATAATAGGCATGTTTTATGACTATTAAATTCAAAAGTACTAATACATAAAATGACTTAAGTGCATATCATTTTAGGAAAAACATCTCTAAAAGAGATCATAAAGAGATCTGAAGAGTATTTTGGTAAATGTTACTTATCTTTTTGGACAGTTTTCTATTTTGTCTTGGAGAGGAGACACCAAAACCTTTCCCTTCCTGACAGATGAATCCTCCAATTCTACTGTAAGCAGAGCCACCCATCAATGGAGCTTATAGTTAAATGCATATAAAATTAGATTCCTTTTGGCTCTGTGTCTAATTCATTTAGGAAGAGTCTCAGGTAGACTTTCATCAGAGTGACAGCTTTCTGCAACTTCATCTTCTGTTTTCTTCAGTGTTACCTCTCTTGAAGGACTGGCATACCAAAAATTGTGTTGCTTTCTCATGTTTTGCTTGCCACTGTATTTCATGGCTGAGTGTGGATCCATGTTATATTTTATGACCCTGCTAAACTCCATTTTTCTCTAAAAGATTGCATGTTTTTCCCTATATGTCCCAAGTATTTAATGTAGAGGCAGTGCTGGGATTAATGAAGAATCCAAATACTGCAAATCAACATTAATGCATTCAACAAATAAGTATTGAATTTATAAATTTGCAGAATCATTTTGAGGATTAAATGACCAGACACTAAAGTGCCTAGTACAGTTCCTGGAATGCATCACAGATAAACTTAATTTTAAGGTGATTGTTCTAATTTATTTATTCAAATAGTGGAGACTTTATAAATCTCTAGCATTTAGTATATCACTTAGCACTTTTGGCTGCACTGTCTCTAACACGATAAGAATTTGTGAATGCTGGTGTGGAAGGAGAAATAGTTAGTAGGGTCTGATCACAGAAAAGAAGAGATGAGATGGAAAAATGCTGGATTTAGGCAGATGTGATCTATGTTAGGATAAAGTCTTAATCCTAAGAGGCAGGAGAATGACGATAAAGACCAAGATTGTATCTACGTTGTAAACAGGTAGAGTCAAAACTTGAAACCTTTCTATAGAGAATGTCCAGATCCTCTTAGAAGACTCTCTAGAGACAAGCCAGATGCTGGCATGGAAGAGTCTGCAAGAAAGTCAGCTCATGTGTGATAAAGAGATAAAGAGGGATTGGATCATGGGAGTGATAACCAGTTGGAAAAGCCTGAGCAGAGGAGACAGAGGGAAACCCAGTTGCATAATCCGAGGTGACAGCTTCCAGGCCGTCACTGTGCTCTATAGACTGAATATATGAGAAAGGAAGGCTGGAGCACAAGGAGAATAACTAGTTTAAAGATTTATGGTAAACAGAAACCATCCAACCTGATTTGTATATTACTTTAGCTCAAATGGCTACTGCTAGCGGCTGCTTGTCTTTTGTCTCCTTTAGTATCATCTTGAAGTATCACCAGTGTCAAGAGACATATATTATTTAAGCATATAAGCCATAAGCAAGAGTAAATCCTGGTAAAAATCTGATAAGGCACGAGACCAGGAATCTCTGCATGTGTGAATACTTGGTCTCATTTGGGTTACTTTGCAGACACTTGTCCCAACTGCGAGGCAGTGGATGAAGTGTGACAATAATGAATGAAGGCTGAATTTTCAAAACCGCCTTGACCATTTTTTTTTTTTCTGTATCCAAAAATGTACTACAACAGTGAGGATAATGCAATGAGTTCAGTTGTATTTGTTCCTCAAAGTGATTTTAAAAATGTCTTCTAAGCCAATCTGTGAATCAAATATATTTTTTAAATTATTACTTTTTAAATGAAAAATTCAGTTTTTCAGTTTAATCATTCCACTCTTTCACCAGGATTCACTCTGATTGAAGTTCAGCAATTTTTAAAAGTCAAATCTACCTTCAAGTGGTGATGATTTCTACCACTGGTGACTCTCAGTACACATTGAGTTGAAAAAATGTTTGAACATTTTTCCACGGCAAGTTGTAGAAGATGAAAATAGAGTCAGGACAAAAATAGCCACTTTATATGTGATCTTACAGCTTCATTTATACTTCTTTTATTTCCTCTTTTTATTGACACTGATTTTTTTTTACACGCCATAGACTGTTTTGATTTTACATAAGGCAAAGAGAACTTGCCAAGAGAATAAACGATTTTAGCTTTACCTATGTATTTCCCAATTCGTACATTAGTTACCTTGTCGTTTCTCTTCTCTGCTTGTTGAATCATTGAGTTAACTCAGTAGGGATCATAGTTTCAGTTCTTGTTTTTGTGACTACTTTAGCATTTACACAACTTCTTCCATAGATATTATTCTGTTTGATTCTCAAAACCATTATAAGTTATTAATTTTAGGACATAAGTGATTTTTCTACCTCTGTTTTAAAGATGAAGGTTGAGTTTAAGAATATAAATGATTTGCACGGGGTACATGGTAAAGGGGAATAGTTTTGCTAAAATTCATTTCATGAAAAATTTCTTTCCACTCCACTGTGTGAGGCTCTAAAAGATTTATCAGCAATAAAAATGAATGCAAGGATAAAAGGCATAGTCTAAAAAGTTAACAGAGAAGAAATTTAGGAAATACTGGATAGCAGAGTATTCTGTTTCTGTGTGTGTGTGTGTTTGTAGGAACAAGAAGGAGAGAGACTATATGTGTATATGTTTATATTGGGTGGGGAATATAGGCCATCTAGGTTGAATGTAGAGAGAATGTTCTTAGTTTTGTAATATATAAATCTTGAGGAATGACATAGGGAAAACTAAAATAATATGGATATTATTGATGCTGCTCTGAGCCAAATAAGGGTAAGATCATTTATTTATTTATTTATTTATTATTGACCCTTCTCTTGTTAAAGGAAACTGAAGATCATTTGTATATATTCTATCTATCTATCTATCTATATACTTATATATATATATATAAATATATACACAGAGGAGCCTGGCAGGCTATAGTCCATAGGGTCACAACAAGTCAGACATGACTGAAGTGACTGAGTATGCATATATGTGTATAGATAGATATATAAACAGATTAAACTATACTCATTCTCCACAGACCCCTGTGCTAATTTATCCTCCCCTCCTGACTTTTTACACAACGTCTACTCACCTCTCTTTTCTTAATTTATAACATGAACTCCCTTGAAAGACTGCAGTTTGAGGTTTACTTCTTTCAATAAATTTTCCCCTTTTCAAAATTCACTCAATGAGCTTTTCTTAACTCTAAATCTTAATACTTCATGGGTGAATACACAGTTCTTAAATTATGTCTCATCTCTCAATTTTCTTTCATTTAGAAAACAATTATCGAATAACCTACCATGTGAATTTAGGTACAAATCCCTGCCTTCAACTTCAGCACACATTGAATTACAGAGAGACTAAAAGTATTGCACCTTGTGTTCACAGTACCAATACAAAGATTATCACAAATAAGGAAGCACAATCGTTGCTTAACTGTTCATTATGGTCTGTATGATACCTTAATTAAATTAGTAAAATATTAGCAAACTTAAATCAGAAGGAATTAATATACCAGTTGATATAAAAATAACTATTTTAAAAGTGAGAATATCTAAGGGAATTGAAAACAGTTTGCGCACGTAGGATTAAATATAATTCCTAAAATAAAATAGTATCACACAGTTAATTTGTTCATCAGCAATCAATACTTTTTTTTTATCAAAGATCAAGCATTTCAGCTTGCTTCTCTTTTTAGATTATCAATTATATGAGTAGATATATAATTAACATTGTACATATGAATGTGTGTGGTATGTGAGTGACTATAAATTCTACTAAAAATATCTTCCTGATGAAAGCTCAGAAGAGGAGATGGAAAGCATATGACCTTTTTTTTTCCAAGTCACATGGGTTACATTTTTAGTTGACAATAATGGTATTTCATTGTTCAAAATCTTTTTATGGGTAAATATCAAGAACCCAGAGTGGATTTCAAAAATGCTTTGCAGCAATGATTTACCTTATCTCCTATGAAAAGACTGCCATTTTTAGACACTGAAAGATAAAGAGGAATGATTCTAGTCATTTGTTTGCCTGGGAGCTCTGGATACATGGTGGAGAAGAGGAATAATAAAATAATAGGTGGTTATAAAACTCCACTGGGATAGAAGGTGCCAGTGTACAACTTCAAATTCCATTCGCATTTAAAAGAAGCACACTCAAAAACAATTTTCTCTTTGAACATTGTTAAGCCTGAGTTTATTTTATATAACTCCCATAGGACACCTTTTGGTAGCAATTCCTTGCTCTAAAGCCAATTTCTTGAGCAAGTTGTGCCAAAATACCTATGAAAATTATTTTGAGGTATAATAATGGTGTCACCTGATTCTAATACCAGAACAGTCCAAGTTATATTGTATTTAAAATTTCTTGTGAAGAAATTGAGAGAAAAATACAATAATTAGTTAAAATTATCACTCAAGTTTATAGACTGAAAGAACTTTAATTAGATCCACATGAGAATTGCAGATATTTCTGTTTGTTGATGATATTTCCATTGTCTGATATTCTAAAGCACCCACATTTGTAGAAAAATACATAATTCAAATGCCATACATGGGACTTGGTTTTGCTATTTGAGAAATAAAGAACAATGACATTTTTTCAGCTGAACAGTGTATTTAAAATTTACTTTAGGAAAACAGGATCCAAAGATGTTCACTTATTCCTACATGTTACACAGCAAATAACATCTAAGTTCAAGTCTCCTGCTTGCTAGTCCAGAACTCATTCTTTCACCACACCATGTAATTCTGGGTCACAGTTCCTGTGATGTCATGAGGATAGTTGCTTCTGACACCCCACCGTGAAATGATCCCTCCACACCTGAGGCCTGTGTTTCTGCTAGACCCAGGAACAGGAAAGAGCAGATCAAATGGGCCTTCAAGAACCTTTCCCTACCCCGCCCTTAGGAACATTCTGTGGCTCTTCGGCTTGCTCAGGACTTGACCACGGCATGGCAGTTTGCCCCCTTGCACAGGAGTAAACCATGGGTGTTAAAGTTTGGCAATCACATTTTTCATTCCCAATCTAGAGGTATGTGGATTAGAGAAAGTGAATATCTTTCTTGAGTTGAACACACACATCTCTCAGAAGAAAATTTACCAGACTCAAAATTTTGTCTCAATGGATCATGTAATAACTATCAATAATAATCCTTATTATTAGTAGCAAATTTGACATGATTAACTACTATGAAGTTATTATTGAACAATGCTAATGTAGCAATGGACATACTAATAGAGATATGTGTCTGGAAGGGGAGAACTGCTAGTTTCACTCTTTTTTGTATTATCAGTCCATTTCTTGGTTAAATCTACAGTTCTGTGTATAATAAAGCTTTTAAAGAGTATAGACAAAACAACAACAACAATACACACACACACACACACACACACACAAAAGAGTATAAAGATACTTGGGAGTATTATTATTTTTTCTTCTTTAACTATGATGTGGCTTCTTCAAGTGAATTTCTAAGTTTCATTTGTCCTTATAAAGGTGGCATCATATATATATAACCTCAGAATTCTTATTTTTAAAATAGAAAAGAAAAAGTAAAGAAAGAATCACCACTTTCAGGGTTGCTGTGATAATAATGGTGACAAAATTATGAGTAAAGATTCTGATACATAGTTTATACTTCTTAAAAGAGATTATCTTCTCCTCTTACCTCAGTTCTATGCCTGCCTTTCTAATATGGACCCTGATTTCTACATTTCCTGGTTATAACTTTTGCCATTCTGAGAATGGAATAGCTTTTTCAAAATGTCATACAAGCTCTGCTCTCATGTAGAAAGTGGCTTGATAATCTAAGAAGTCTGTGCTCTTGTCTTTGTAGATTTTAAGTCCCCATGTCCAGAAAATAAAAATGAGAAGCAACTACAAATGTAATCAGGTCTATTTTCTCATTGATTGAGCTTCTGTTGTTGCCCTGGTACTTGGTTTAGCATAATACAGTTATTACTTCATCTAATCCTTAAAATATCTCTAGAAGATAAGTGTTATTATCATCTCCATTTTAGAAATCAGAAAAGTGAAGTTCAGAAATGTTAAGTCACTTGTTGCAAAGAACAGAGGTTATGGATAGCAGAGTGAAGTGTTTAACCTCTTTTGTCTGATGCCAAAGCTCAACTTCGTAATTATTTTTTATGATGCATCCTTTCAACATCCATCCACTGATCACAATTCTCCCTTTAGATCTAAACAAAAATCTCAAGTCTCTTTGACTTGACAGTCTTCTACACAATTCAAATAAATTTTCATTAGATTTTGGAGTTGCTGTCTCTCCAGGCTAAAAAAATTAAAATGAAAAAACAAAAAACCTTAGTTCATTTAGTACTTATAAATGTGACATCACCTCAAATCTTATCACTATACTGGTCATTCTTCCCTTAACACCCATGATTATTTTTTCTAGCCTCCACTGAAAATAGAAAATTTTAAAAATCATTATTCATCATTTGTATTGTTTTTAGCAAAGAGTAGAATTGAAAGCCATGTTTAATTTCCTATATTTTAGCCTTTTTGCTATTGTCTTCTTGATATTCACTTCATAAAATTAATTATAATAAAACCACATTGCATTGAGAGATGAATTAACACTTTAAAAACATATTGATCTATGTGTCCCTGTTTTGCAATAATACAGCAGCCATAAGGAATAGAAAGGACAGATGATGTTAGCATAGTCATTTTTTTCCCCTATCCGTTCAATAAGTATGTAGCATATACGTTGTGAGGAATGATGAGCCAGTCACTAGATGTAACGATGCCCAAGATGTCTGTTTTTTCCATAGAAAGTTTATGGCCTAATAAGAGAAAACAGACAAGAAAATAAAGAGGAATTACTAATGTATTATCAGTTTTGTAATAGAAGTCTGTATATATATTTTGTGGAAACACAAAAAAACAAGTATTCCTAGACCTTGAGAGAATCCAACTGAGAGAGAGGTGATGATATTTTAGCTGAATCTTGAAAGATGTGTTGCTGACCAGGAAGCCAAGGGAGTGGCACTGGGGAAGAGCAAAGACTGAGTCTCAAGGAGGCAGAGAAAGTAATTTGTATAGTTAACCAGCAGCAGAATTAAGGCTTCCCAGGTGGCGCTAGTGGGAAAGAATCTGCCTGCCAGTGCAGGGATGTGAGAGATGTGGGTTCCATCCCTGGGTCAGGAAGGTGCCCTGGAGGAGGAAATTTCAATNTAAAACCACATTGCATTGAGAGATGAATTAACACTTTAAAAACATATTGATCTATGTGTCCCTGTTTTGCAATAATACAGCAGCCATAAGGAATAGAAAGGACAGATGATGTTAGCATAGTCATTTTTTTCCCCTATCCGTTCAATAAGTATGTAGCATATACGTTGTGAGGAATGATGAGCCAGTCACTAGATGTAACGATGCCCAAGATGTCTGTTTTTTCCATAGAAAGTTTATGGCCTAATAAGAGAAAACAGACAAGAAAATAAAGAGGAATTACTAATGTATTATCAGTTTTGTAATAGAAGTCTGTATATATATTTTGTGGAAACACAAAAAAACAAGTATTCCTAGACCTTGAGAGAATCCAACTGAGAGAGAGGTGATGATATTTTAGCTGAATCTTGAAAGATGTGTTGCTGACCAGGAAGCCAAGGGAGTGGCACTGGGGAAGAGCAAAGACTGAGTCTCAAGGAGGCAGAGAAAGTAATTTGTATAGTTAACCAGCAGCAGAATTAAGGCTTCCCAGGTGGCGCTAGTGGGAAAGAATCTGCCTGCCAGTGCAGGGATGTGAGAGATGTGGGTTCCATCCCTGGGTCAGGAAGGTGCCCTGGAGGAGGAAATTTCAATCCACTCCAGTATTCTTGCCTGGAGAATCCATGGAGAGGAGCCTGGCAGGCTACAGGCTGTGGGGTCTAAAGAGGTATGATCGAGCTGAGCGTCTCTGAGCAGTAGAATTAAAAAGAGTCCACTCTGGAACTTCATCCCAAGTTTCCTCTAGACTTCAAAGCTTGTCTCTGCACCGTATCTGGGCTTCCTTTCAATACTAGAGTTACCTTGGACCAATACACTTCCCCACAGCAAGTTGAAGCTCTGCCCAGTAGTAAGGGAGAGGCTGACATCTCAGTAAGAATGCCACTGCCTGGTTCATCTTGCCTAAAACTAGCCCTTCTAAAAGATTACTTGATCCTCCTATGAAAGCTGATACCTGAACTAGTACAGAAGAATCTGCTTGGGTACAAAATAAAGATTCCAGAGTGACCTGTGATACTGGCATTCTTGAAAGGATGCTCTATCTGAATCTTTTCAAATGATATTTTGGGAAAGTGAAGTAGGGATATTTGGGCCAGTAAGAGGATTTATGCCAGGTGAGGAAAAAAAAGAAACAATGCATAGTGAGCCTCAACTAATATTCAATGAATCAGCAGCTAATTTGAGATTGATAACATACAATCAGAAACGTTACATTTTAAATCTGCTCTGCAAATTCTTTGACCCTCTTTCCACAAACAGTAGGATCTAATTTCCCACTCCTTGAATTTGCATCCCTTATGGCAGAAAGTGTAGAGGAACTAAAGAGCCTCTTGATGAAAGTGAAAGAGGAGAGTGAAAAAGTTGGCTTAAGGCTCAACATTCGGAAAACGAAGATCATGGTATCCAGTCCCATTACTTCATGGGAAATAGACGGGGAAACAGTGGAAACAGTGTCAGACTTTATTTTTCTGGGCTCCAAAATCACTGCAGATGGTGACTGCAGCCATGAAATCAAAAGACGCTTACTCCTTGGAAGAAACGTTATGACCAATCCAGATAGCATATTCAAAAGCAGAGATATTACTTTGCTGACTAAGGTCCGTCTAGTCAAGGCTATGGTTTTTCCAGTAGTCATGTATGGATGCGAGAGTTGGACTGTGAAGGCTGAGTGCCAAAGAATTGATGCTTTTGAACTGTGGTGTTGGAGAAGACTCTTGAGAGTCCCTTGGACTGCAAGGAGATCCAACCAGTCCGTTCTGAAGGAGATCAACCCTGGGATTTTCTTTGGAAGGAATGATACTAAAGCTGCAGCTCCAGTACTTTGGCCACCTCATGGGAAGAGTTGACTCACTGGAAAAGATTCTGATGCTGGGAGGGATTGGGGGCAGGAGGAGAAAGGGACGACAGAGGATGAGATGGCTGGATGGCATCACTGACTCGTTGGGCATGAGTCTGAGTGAACTCCGGGAGTTGGTGATGGACAGGGAGGCCTGCCATGCTGCGATTCATGGCGTCCCAAAGAGTCAGACACGACTGAGCAACTGAACTGAACTGAATTTGCATCAACATTAAATGACACTCCTCATAAAGAGAATGCTATGCAAATTCTACACAGTTCCAAACAGCTGGGTCTCTCTTTTTCTCCCTCTTTTTCCTTCTCTCTCTCCCACTGTCTCTCCAATAGGCTTTTGGAACCCTGCACGTCTATGAACAAAGTTCAGCTCCCCTGAACTCAACATGCTTCAGTAACCGTATGGAAATAGACTAGCTCCAGGAGCCCCAGCTGTTCTATTCCACAGCTGTTCAAGACCAAGTCCCTGCACGCGAGTAAGAGACTTCAGATATTACAGACTCCAGTTTTTGAGCCACCTCCGCTGATGGTGAGAAGCAGAAAAAACTTTCCTCTCTTCCTGAGCAGATTGCAGATCCAGGAACAAATCATGCTGTTTTATTTTAAGCCACTCAGGTTTGGAGTAGTTTCAGAATCACATCTACTGGAACACTAACACAGATGACCTAACCGAGTCTCAGAAAATTTCCGCATTTGCTGTCACAGAACTAGAGATATCAGAGCCAGAAACGAAGCCCCAGTTTTCCTTACAACAAAACGAAAGTCTTTTCTTGTTCTACAAGAAGCAGGATGTCTCCTTTCAGCTGCAGACTCATGATTACCCATTTCCCCACTGTGATTTCTACCACACTGCAGTACTCACAGGCTTTCCTGGTGGCTCAGTGATAAAGAATCCGCCTGTCAATGCAGGAGACTCATGTTTGTTCCCTAGGTTGGGAAAATCCCCTGGAGTAGGAAATAGCAACCCATTACAGTATTCTTGCCTGGGAAATCCCATAAACAGAGGAGACTGGTGGGCTACAGTTCATTGCACCCCAAAGAGTTGGACAACACTGAATGATGAAACAGCAACAGCAGTACTAACAGCTTCCTCTTGGTACTGTTGCAGAAACCAGTAACCGAGAAACAAAGCACCACACTCAGAGAGTTCGAGAACTCAGGTTTATTACACCAGCGGGCCCAGAGGAGTTAACACTCCAAGCTCTGAGCCCCAAACAAAGGGGTTGTAGAATTTTTATAGACAAACTACAATGGGCAACACTAGCTGCTAATAGGCTGGTTTAAACTAAGGAGTTTTACACCCACGGGAACAGCAGTCAAGACGGGGAGAGGAATGCCTGACCTTTACATGGACAGGCATGATTAAGCAGATTTGCAGGGGCTGGGCAATTGCAAAGAGCAGGACAAGGGTAAGAGAGATAAGCTCCAGTTCTGTAAGTCCCCACTTTCTGAGACTACGTGATCTACGTGATCCAGACTGCAAGGAGCAAGCTGAGTCACAGAGGCAGAACCAGCAGGGGGTTGTGTAAAATTATAACTTTTCCTCTTCAGTACTAACAGCCACAAAGCTGTCATCTGGAGGCAAATCTCTGGAAAAGAATCTGTGACACTGATATAATAGTAATAACAACCATCTTTATATACATCTATAGTGTAAGTGAATAATACCTGTGATAGCCAATCTTCTTCATGAGAAGATTTATATATTCCCCCCTTGAACCTATGATTGATTTTTACCAATAGATTATAGAAGATGTAGTATTCTAGGACTTCTAAGTTCTGGACACTGCTTTCTTTCTCTTGAAACTCTGAGCCACCAAAGAAACCCAAACTAGGCGACCAGAAAGAATGGCCTTGCAAAATGATGGAGGCTAAGCTGCCAAATGGAGAGAGAGAGACTAAATGAAGAAGCACAAGAGAGCACACACTCAGCCTCTGCCACAGTTGCCCTCCGACTAAAACACATAAGACATCCCAGTGAGGCCAGGAGAGGGATAACCCTGCTGAGTCCAGGTTGACTCGTGGAATTTCATGATACAATTCATCACGCTAAAGCATAAGACTNTAAGCTGCCAAATGGAGAGAGAGAGACTAAATGAAGAAGCACAAGAGAGCACACACTCAGCCTCTGCCACAGTTGCCCTCCGACTAAAACACATAAGACATCCCAGTGAGGCCAGGAGAGGGATAACCCTGCTGAGTCCAGGTTGACTCGTGGAATTTCATGATACAATTCATCACGCTAAAGCATAAGACTTTAGTGTACAGAATTCTCTAGTTTATTGGATCATGGTACTATCCCCCATCACACCCACCTGCCTTCCAACATTTCTTTTCTCACATTATTTATGAAACCTGGTTCTTAAAAAGCTATACTTCTACGTAAATGTTTTGCACACATTTTGGGAACTGGGTTATTTGGGGGCATGTGTGTTTTCCTAGAGGAATCATCCTTCAAGACTCATTGTATCTTTCAGGCAGTGAGAAGTTCTCGAGTTGACTGGAAGAAGCTGTGTTTCAAAGAGGAGCAGGATTCCTGGATGATTTGGGTGGTCTGAATACCAAAGAACTAACTAGATTTCACGTCATAAAGATGCCACTCCTGGATGAAGCCCTCTAGGTCTTCAGAGGTCCAGGCTAGAATTTAGAGATGCATTTGCTCAAAATGAACTTAGCCTATGGAAAAAAAAAAAAGAGTGCGGTGGGGTGGAGGTAGGGTTCTATATCTTATTCAATGTCCATACCTAAAATGTAGAATAGACATCAAACTGGGAAGATTTCCAGTTTGAACCTAGGGCTTTCTTTAGCACCAGCATTTGACCTGGAATTCTTCTCTACTCTAAAAAATGTATCAACCATTTCACGCCAGTCAGAATGGCTGCGATCCAAAAGTCTACAAGCAGTAAATGCTGGAGAGGGTGTGGAGAAAAGGGAACCCTCTTATTGTGTTGGTGGGAATGCAAACTAGTACAGCCACTATGAAGAACAGTGTGGAGATTCCTTAAAAAAATGGAAATAGAACTTCTTTATGACCCAGCAATTCCATTGCTGGGCATACACACCGAGGAAACCAGAATTGAAAGAGACACATGTATCCCAATATTCATCGCAGCACTGTTTATAATAGCCAGGACATGGAAGCAACCTAGATGTTCATCAGCAGATGAATGAATAAGAAAGGTGTGGTACATATACACAATGGAGTATTACTCAGCCATTAAGAATACATTTGAATCAGTTCTAATGAGGTGGATGAAACTGGAGCCGATTATACAGAGTGAAGTAAGTCAGAAAGAAAAACATCAATACAGTATACTAACGCATGTATATGGAATTTAGAAAGATGGTAATGATAACTCTGTATGTAAGATAGCAAAAGAGACACAGATATACAGACAGTCTTTTGGACTCTGTGGGAGAAGAAGAGGGTGGGATGATTTGGGAGAATGGCATTGAAACATGTATAATATCATATATGAAACAAATCGTCAGTCGGTTTGATGCAGGGTGCAGGATGCTGGGGTCTGATGCACTGGGATGACTCAGAGGGATGGTATGGGGAGGGAGGTGGGAGAGGGGTTTAGGACTGTGAACTCATGTACACCCGTGGTGGATTCATGTTGATGTGTGGCAAAACCAATACAATANTTTATATATTCCCCCCTTGAACCTATGATTGATTTTTACCAATAGATTATAGAAGATGTAGTATTCTAGGACTTCTAAGTTCTGGACACTGCTTTCTTTCTCTTGAAACTCTGAGCCACCAAAGAAACCCAAACTAGGCGACCAGAAAGAATGGCCTTGCAAAATGATGGAGGCTAAGCTGCCAAATGGAGAGAGAGAGACTAAATGAAGAAGCACAAGAGAGCACACACTCAGCCTCTGCCACAGTTGCCCTCCGACTAAAACACATAAGACATCCCAGTGAGGCCAGGAGAGGGATAACCCTGCTGAGTCCAGGTTGACTCGTGGAATTTCATGATACAATTCATCACGCTAAAGCATAAGACTTTAGTGTACAGAATTCTCTAGTTTATTGGATCATGGTACTATCCCCCATCACACCCACCTGCCTTCCAGCATTTCTTTTCTCACATTATTTATGAAACCTGGTTCTTAAAAAGCTATACTTGTACGTAAATGTTTTGCACACATTTTGGGAACTGGGTTATTTGGGGGCATGTGTGTTTTCCTAGAGGAATCATCCTTCAAGACTCATTGTATCTTTCAGGCAGTGAGAAGTTCTCGAGTTGACTGGAAGAAGCTGTGTTTCAAAGAGGAGCAGGATTCCTGGATGATTTGGGTGGTCTGAATACCAAAGAACTAACTAGATTTCACGTCATAAAGATGCCACTCCTGGATGAAGCCCTCTAGGTCTTCAGAGGTCCAGGCTAGAATTTAGAGATGCATTTGCTCAAAATGAACTTAGCCTATGGAAAAAAAAAAAAGAGTGCGGTGGGGTGGAGGTAGGGTTCTATATCTTATTCAATGTCCATACCTAAAATGTAGAATAGACATCAAACTGGGAAGATTTCCAGTTTGAACCTAGGGCTTTCTTTAGCACCAGCATTTGACCTGGAATTCTTCTCTACTCTAAAAAATGTATCAACCATTTCACGCCAGTCAGAATGGCTGCGATCCAAAAGTCTACAAGCAGTAAATGCTGGAGAGGGTGTGGAGAAAAGGGAACCCTCTTATTGTGTTGGTGGGAATGCAAACTAGTACAGCCACTATGAAGAACAGTGTGGAGATTCCTTAAAAAAATGGAAATAGAACTTCTTTATGACCCAGCAATTCCATTGCTGGGCATACACACCGAGGAAACCAGAATTGAAAGAGACACATGTATCCCAATATTCATCGCAGCACTGTTTATAATAGCCAGGACATGGAAGCAACCTAGATGTTCATCAGCAGATGAATGAATAAGAAAGGTGTGGTACATATACACAATGGAGTATTACTCAGCCATTAAGAATACATTTGAATCAGTTCTAATGAGGTGGATGAAACTGGAGCCGATTATACAGAGTGAAGTAAGTCAGAAAGAAAAACATCAATACAGTATACTAACGCATGTATATGGAATTTAGAAAGATGGTAATGATAACTCTGTATGTAAGATAGCAAAAGAGACACAGATATACAGACAGTCTTTTGGACTCTGTGGGAGAAGAAGAGGGTGGGATGATTTGGGAGAATGGCATTGAAACATGTATAATATCATATATGAAACAAATCGTCAGTCGGTTTGATGCAGGGTGCAGGATGCTGGGGTCTGGTGCACTGGGATGACTCAGAGGGATGGTATGGGGAGGGAGGTGGGAGAGGGGTTTAGGACTGTGAACTCATGTACACCCGTGGTGGATTCATGTTGATGTGTGGCAAAACCAATACAATATTGTAAAGTAAAAAAAAAAAATAAATAAATAATAATAATAAATTTTAAAAAGAAAGAAAAAAAAGAAAAAGAAAATCCAAAAATAAATAAAAAATGCACAGCATGAGTAACTGCCTGTCTCCCTGCTGTGTCTTGAATTGCAGCAATCATCCACCCATTCTATGGACTTCCAGCTTGAAATCCTAAGTACTATGATGACACAAACTTTTTCATTAAAGATTGGTTTCCAAAATTAATTGAAACAAAAATGAGAAAAAAAATGTCTATGTTAAGGGTGACTTCCTTCTCTTTTCATAGCTTTTATTTTTTTAAAAGTTAGTTCTCATTTACAAAGTCCCTGTAACTATATTTGGTCCTGAGGATACAGTGACAAATNCAAACTTTTTCATTAAAGATTGGTTTCCAAAATTAATTGAAACAAAAATGAGAAAAAAAATGTCTATGTTAAGGGTGACTTCCTTCTCTTTTCATAGCTTTTATTTTTTTAAAAGTTAGTTCTCATTTACAAAGTCCCTGTAACTATATTTGGTCCTGAGGATACAGTGACAAATACAATAAAAATGTTTTCATTCTTTAAAGAGCCTACAGTTTTGCATTTCAGGACAAGGCTTTTTTTTTTTCTTGAATTCCATGTTGTTCTAAATTTTAGTAGGTATTTATCAGTGATAAATGTGTCTCTGTTCTATGGATAAGAACATATGAGACTCAAAGAAGAAATGATTTTATTCATGTGAAGTATTTAATAGACCTGGAGATTATTACAAAACAGTGTTTAGAGGTAAATAATTTCCAATAAAGCCAAACAAATTACCCAAAGACATCAAATGCCCAATATCTTACAGAACTTAAGGCTTCTAATTTGCAATTCTACATTCTTAACTATCAATGCCCAAAGATGTTTATAGTATGAATTTTTCAGTTCACGGTAAGATGTTAAATGTATTATTAAGGGATTAAATTGGTTACTTCAAGTTTTTATAGAGTAGTTGAGATCATAGGCTTTGGAGTTATAGTGCCCTGGGTTCAAACAATGATATCTCTCTACTAGCTGCATTACCTTGGGCAAAATGTTAATTTTCTAGGAGCCTCAGTACTCCCATTGTTAAAAAGGTCCTCTTGGAGTTAATTAATGAGAGCTATGAATTGGCAGTTTTCCTCATTTGAACTCCCATTTTATGTTTTATCCTTGAAAAATATTTATTTTCATGACAACTCTGAGTTGTAAAGTAAAGCAATAATCTCATGGTTCTCTATGTCCAGTCCCTGTCACTAATAATTCCAAATAGTGTTTGGTGAATGAAAGTTATTAAAAGACAAGGGGCCCACATTCAAAAAAAAGACATTTCTGCCTACATGTATTTCAATATTATTTTTTCAATGTCAATGGTTACTACCAATTTGAGGTAAGAACAAAGAATGAAGGAAGTTATGAGAAATAACTTAAGTCATAAAGCAGTGGATAACCAAAATGACTGGGCATATCTAAGGACTTCAAAGCAAACAAGATGTAGGTTTTTGTTTTAAAGCAATTCCAAACATTCATCATACAACTTTTCTATTTGATTTGACCTTCTGTCTACAGGTGAACTTGACCATCATCTTCTCTTGTATCTTTTAGAGCTGAACAATGGAAACCAGTTTCTTAGTCCAGTGTGGCTATAGCTTTTTTTATTATTCATGAATGTGTTCCTTTACTACATTAGGTGAAACATCTTTATCCTAAGTCAGTCATACCATGTGATCTAAATAGTTTGTTACTCAATATTTAATGAAAATATTTTGACTTTAAAGATTTATTTTCTGTAATTAAGTTAGTTAGATCATGAGTGAATTAATTGTGTTACTAGCAAGTGTTTTAAACCCATAAAATTTGATTTTTTTACAGACTTACCAGTACGCACATACCCAGATACCTACTTTCCTACCTGAAGTTACCTAGGAAGTCTATGATTGCTCTATAATGAAGTGATCATTGCTGAAATCACATCAAGATAATGAAAAGTTTAGGTTCTCTAGACTTGTTGTCTAGGTGAAAACCCTCATTATGCTATTTCACTGGGTATGTATCTTTTACCAATTACCTGACATTTTCTGAGCCTATTTTTCTAATCTATATAGTGTGGATAGTAATCTTTCTTGGTGTGAGTGTTGCCATGAAAAATAAATGAACGGTGCCTCATCTTGGAAAGCTTTCAATGTGTTGATTACTATGACGACTATTAATATCATTATTACTATTATTGCCCCGGGTGGCTCAACAGTAAACAATCGGCATGTGAAGCAGGAGATATGTGTTCGTTCCCTGGGTCAGGAAGATCCCCTGGAGAAGGAAATGGCAACTCAACCAGCACTGTTGCCTGGGAGATCCCACAGACATAGGAGCCTGGTGGGCTGTAGTCCATGGGGTCACAAAAGAGTCCGGACACAACTTAGCAACTAAACAACAACAAACTAGTCATAGAGAACATAATTAATTATTTATAATGGATACTACCTTTTTTTAAAGAAGAAAACATAATAGAATATTTAATCTCTGAAGATGGAATAACTTCTAGAGTTTAGAAAAGGATTCAATATCATAAGATACAGATGAACAGCACTTACTTTCATACCTTAAAAATCAGAGTTATTTACTGCAGATACAAGGATTGGTGTGTATTTTACATAAAATTTTTTTTAATTTAAGTTTATTTATTTTAATTGGAGGCTAATTATTTTACAATATGGTTTTGGTTCTGCCACACATCAACATGAATCCGGCACGGGCATACATGTGCTCCCCATCCTGAACCCCCCTCCCACCTCCCTCCCCGTACCGTCCCTTCGGGTCATCCGATGAAGATACTAAGAAGAGGTGGCAAGAATACACAGAAGAACTGTACAAAAAAGATCTTCACGACCAAGATAATCACGATGGTGTGATCACTCACCTAGAGCCGGACATCCTGGAATGTGAAGTCAAGTGGGCCTTAGAAAGCATCACTATGAACAAAGCTAGTGGAGGTGATGGAATTCCAATTGAGCTATTTCAAATCCTAAAAGATGATGCTGTGAAAGTGCTGCCCTCAGTATGCCAGCAAATTAGGAAAACTCAGCAGTGGCCACAAGACTGGAAAAGTTCATTTTTCATTCCAATCCCAAAAAAAGGCATGTCAAACAATGCTCTACTACAACACAATTGCACTCATCTCACAGGCTTATAATGCTAAAATTCTCCAAGTCAGGCTTCAGCAATACGTGAACCGTGAACTTCCAGACGTTCAAGCTGGTTTGAGAAAAGGCAGAGGAACCAGAAATCAAATTGCCAACATCCACTGGATCATGGAAAAAGCAAGAGA
>SJYA01004961.1:0-28781 GCA_006410615.1 Neotragus moschatus
ACAATTTGTATGGAAATACAAAAAACTTCGAATAGCCAAAGCAATCTTGAGAAAGAAGAATGGAACTGGTGGAGTTTTAGCTATGACCATAAAACCTAATTAAAAAGAAAAACAGAGTCTACAAAAAAATATGCAAAATATGAACATCTCTTAAATCTCAGCGTGTGGTTAGTAAATATATGACTATTATTATTACTTGCATATTCAAAATAATTCATAATTAGAAATTATGAATGATTGTATTTTTTTGAAAAGCAGCATAAAAACTAACCAATTGCCCATAATATTTCTGGAAAACATTGTTTCATGGGAATCATCGATTCAGCCTGAAGAGTTTACAAATACCCTCAATAACTTATCCATACATTAATAACTCTCACTATCTAAGACTTTCTCTCCTTTCACAACAATCAGGGGCTTTGTTCAAAACACTTCTATAATTTGTGAGAAATCTTGATGTTTGATGGCAACTTTGTGCAGATGACCACACATGCTGAAGAATCTGGTATTTTATGGGTTTTGTCATTCTTTTAAGTCCCCAGGGATATTTTCAATATATGGAGATTGAAAGTAGCTAATAGAATGACAGCCAAATCTGATTGTCTTATTTTAAGGACAGCTCTTACCAGCTTGCAAACAGAGACTGAATTAAAATCTGGATGTGCCTACAAAAAGAGAGCATTCTAACCTGAAAATGGGGATGTTCCACCAAATTTCAGCTGAGGAAAGAGAGTTACAAATATGAACACTGAGTATATATGTCAGACATTTGTTTTACATGCATTTTCCTACATAATCTTTGTGGGCAGAGTATCCCTTCCCAGTCTCAGTTGAAATTACTCTTGCTGTGGTCTCAGCAAAGTGTCATGAAAACAATTTTAAAGATTGAAAAGACTGATTTATACTAATATGTAACCAGTGTACACAGCCCTGGAAACAAGTGTAAAAGCAAAGTTATTATACCATGACTCAAAGTGAAGACTAGCTATAATTTCCTTGAAAAGACCTAAATATTAATAGTACTACAGTGTATAGATACATGGATATATTCTACAGAAATTCTATTTAATAAATAAATTAATTAAGCATATTACATTTATTTAGAAAATGATTACAATTGTTTATGGAGAGAATTAGTGAATTTGGAATTACTGCATCTTAGAAAAAATACAGCCAGACAACTCATGTGTTCCTTGCCCTAAAGAAGCCAAATGAAGACACCAAGAGAGAACAATGGCCGCACAAGAGCAGAATCTCTAAATGACAACATTTTATGTAAGAAGAATGGGCAAACGTACATTATTGGGCAGGAAGTTCTATTTCCCCTGCAGGAGGAATATATCGAAGTCCCTAGACTAATGTATTCACCCAATTTCTCACTTTAAGCCCCAGAAGATATCAGCAAATCTTATCCCAAAGAAGAAATTAATATTTTCCCTTCTATGTAGGCTTATGAAAGTGAAAGTATTACTCAGTCCTGGCAGACTCGTGACCCCATGGATTGTAGCCTGCCAGGCTCTTCTGTCCATGGGGTTTCCAGGCAAGAATACTGGAGTGGGTTGCCATGCCTTCCTCCAGGGAATCTTCCCAACCCAGGGATCAAACCCAGGTCTGCCACATTCCAGGCAGATTCTTTACCATCTGAGTCACCATGGAAGCCCCAATGTAGGCCTATGCTGCTAAGTCACTTCAGTCGTGTCTAACTCTGTGTGACCCCATAGATGGCAACCCACCAGGCTCCCCCATCCCTGGGATTCTCCAAGCAAGAACACTGGAGTGGGTTGCCATTTCCTTAAGTCATTCAGTCGTATCCGACTCTTAGCAACCCCATGGACTGCAGCCTACCAGGCTCTTCCGCCCATAGGATTTTCCAGGCAAGAGTACTGGAGTGGGGTGCCATTGCCTTCTCCAATGTAGGCCTATACCAACTACCTAAATAATACAACAAACTACAGTAGCCATCTATCCATTATAGGATGGATTTTAAAAGACTTCTAAAGCAAATAAGCCCATTCTGCTAAGAAAACAAAGCTAAAGTCTTTGGCAATACATATATGACTGAGGGGGCTTCCCTACTCAGGTTATGGACTCCAGTATTATTGCCTTAAGAATTCCATTGACAGAGGAGCCTGACAGGCTACAGTCAATGGGTTGCAAAGAGTCAGACACAACTGAGTGACTACCACTTTCCTTTTCTATATGACTGAGTACTCTATGGGCGTTCAATAAGTATTTACTGAGTACCTACTATGTGCCAGACATAACACTAGACCCTGAGGATAGAGCTGATGGTAGGCAGCCTCTTAGCTTACCCAGAATCCCTACTCCCTGTTATCCATTCTGTGTAACCCACTTCCCTTGAGTCACTAGACCTAGTGACTTCCTTCTAATGACTAAAAATGGTAAAAGAGATTGGATATCACTTCCAAAATCAAATTATGAAAATACTGTAGCTTCTGTTTTGGGTTCATTCATATTCTCCACTGTCTCTCTCTTTCCTACCAGTCATCCCAGGGAAAGTCAGTTTGCCATGTAAGGGAGGTGGCCCTGGTCTACATGAATTAGCTGAGAAGTAGATCATCTGAGCTTACCAACAGCCATAGGAGTGAGCTCAAGAGAGCCCTTCAGTCCAACCTCAAGAGAGATCTTGAGCAAGAAGCCCTCATCTCTACCACACTCAGATAAATCCTGACTCACAGAAATTATAACATAATACATATTTGCTGTTTTAAGCTGCTAGATGTGGGGGTAATTTGTTAAGCATCAATAGAAAACTATTATTAATACATGATGGTTTATAACACAAATGAAGAACTTCTCTAAGTGTAGCTTACAAATAAATGGGCAGACACAGAAAATAAACATACATATATATTATAATTTTATATAATTATAAATGCTATGGGGAAAGTAAAACAAAGTAATGGGATATAGGGTGACTACACAGGTGGGTGGAGAAAGAAGACTCCTCTGCAGAGACCAGAATGAAGTGGACCTGAGCAATGGATATGTGCTACCGTAATAATTTAAACGAAAAAGTAGATATGAGAATTAAGCCATCTTCTGTTAAGCCAAACATTAAAGAAATTTGCAAAAATGTAAAGCAATACCACTCTTTCCAATAATTTTTTGTTTTGAAAAAGCTATTTTCATTAAAAATGTGATATGTACTATTGTGTATTATTACTGTTTTTAAATAAACATTTTTCCATTTTTGATTTTGTTTTTATTTCTAATAAATCTAAATAGCTATAACTCACATAAACAAAAACATTTGAGGATCCTCAATAATATTTAAGAGTGCAAAGGGATCCCAAGACAAAAATAAAGGTCATGGTATGAAGTATATATCTTATTTCAAGTTGAACAGGACTAAAGTCCATTGAAGGATTTTTCAGCAAATGATATGACCTGAAGTAACTTTTTAAAAAGATTATTTGGGGTTCCATAGGAGAATGGACTATGTGGGAGAGAAACATGGAAATCTGTCAGAACTTGGCAAATAATTACCCATGATGTTTTCACGTGGACCTGAGAATAGCTCATAAAGTTAGGCTTATATTTTTTATACAACACTTTCATGTTATCCCACATGAAAATAACATATCTCCATTTTGCAACCAAAGACTTGCTAGTGTCATATTAATAAAAAGATTCGCTAGTATCATTATTAATGAAGGAGTCAATGAATCCTGATGAGTTAGATTATAACATGTAATTTCCTTTTCACTTGTTCCTCAGACCCCAGTGATTTGTTCCAAGCCTTTACGGTATGCTCTGTGGACTTTACCCAGGCACACCATATAATTTCTAAGCAAAACAGCAAATTTATACTTTGGTGACATTTCCTGCAAGATGAAACAATCAGAAAACAGGGCTACCTTCTGGCTACATTCAGCTCTGCTTTTGCCATTATGAAATTCATGCTTCTATAAACTGGCAGTACTAGAATTTCACCTGTCTTATTAATAGCCCTTTTAGAGATGGATTAAATGTTATCTCTAATAGCAATATGCCACAGAAATAGAAATCAAATAGACCAAACCAAAACACTTTAATTTTTGCATTGTTGGATGAAATGTGGTGGGGGGTTTTCTGCCACATATAAACCTACAGAAACAACAGGATCTAATCTGAAGTTCCAAAATGTAAAAATTTCAACGAAACTGAATCGGTATAGGTCTTTAAAGTATCTTTCCTGAATTTTTCTGCCAACACTAAGGAATATCCAGTGCTATTGATGACTAGTAATTCCTAGCTTGATTCTTCTCCCACAAGTAATGCTTCAGGAAATATACTTAAAATGCTAGAAAAAAAAAATCATGCATCTTTCTGAATTAAGTGAGTTTCTGATCTTGCTCATATCCTCCTTTGTGAATCAGTCAAGCATCAAGGTAGGTGCCTACCTAATGTAGTGTAAATACAGTACTGCCTGTTTCTCATTACCCTCACTAATTTCCCTTCCTTATAGGTAAATTTTAAAAGGGGGGAGGGAGAAAAGAAAAAGCTTTAATAAGTTTTTTCCTGAAGATCAGAGACAAAATTGGATGGCATCAAAGAATAAAAGGTAATGGCACAAAGAGAAGTGAAAATCTGCTAAGGATTTGGTGCAGTGTGTCTGACTTGGGCTACAGAGTACACTTCAAGCATAAACTGCTCATCCTGACTTTCAACAGAAACTCAAGCAAAAGAAAGATCAGATTTTTTTTCTCTTTGAGCCACCTTCAGGAAAACAGTTTTAATATAACTATTGACTAGTGGAAAGAAAGAAATTATTTGATATGTGATTATAACATCAAATGTGGAATAAATTTAAAAACTTGATATTTTAAAAGTACAGCTTCTATGAAATTAAAGTATAATTATGTTTTATGCATTCTTTGTAACTCGGTGGAATATACTAGAGCAAATTTTAAACAGCATGTTGGAAATAGCACTTCATTTGCAGAAATTCACTTATGCAAATTTTCAAAGGTATATTTAAAGGAAAGCACATCAGGTTTATTAAATTATTTGCCTGAAAGCTAGAACAAGGAAACTTTGGAAGTTGGTTTAATTTCCTTCTGTTTCTCTCCAACCAATATCCTTTTCCTTCACTCCTATTTGCAAGGTCTCAAGACCTGACTGTCCCTGCTCTGTAGGGTGGTAATTGCCATATGAAGCAGGAAGACGTAAACAGAAGAGGCATTAAGTATGCCAGCTTACATGTGGCAGCTCCCAGCAACAGGTAGTTTTAAAAGTTGCAAAAGCCTTACCTACCCCATTGACTAACTTTTGCCCACTGACTTCTAACTTAGAGCTAGAAATTTCTATAGGTTCTATTCTTTGCCCCACAGAAGTAGGAACTCTTACCTAAATGCCAATATTATGTAAGAGAAATAGACAAGCAAGATTTAAGTGGAAGGGAAAAGAACTGTGAGCTTGGCACATCAGTGTGAGACTGTGAAATCTAAATTTATCAGTCAAAATTTCATCTAGAATAAATTTGTATGAGTGAAATGAGGCAGGTGCAGAGTCACTAGACTAGAACCTTGGTAGATAAGTAACATAGTGAGTACGGGTACTTACTGAGGAAAAATACTCTTCCCCTACTAAAAAGCAGAGACATTACTTTGCCAAGAAAGGTCCATCTAGTCAAGGCTATGTTTTTTCCAGCGGTCATGTATGGATGCGAGAGTTGGACTATAAAGAAAGCTGAGTGCCAAAGAATTGATGCTTTTGAACTGTGGTGTTGGAGAAGACTCTTGAGAGTCCCTTGGACTGCAAGGATATCCAACCAGCCCATCCTAAACGAGATCAGTCCTGGGTGTTCATTGGAAGGACTGGTGTTGAAGCTGAAACTCCAATACTTTGGCCACCTGATGCGAAGAGCTGACTCATTGGAAAAGACCCTGATGCTGGGAAAGATTGAGGACAGGAGGTGAAGAAGACGACAGAGGATGAGATGGTTGGATGGTATCATCAACTCGATGGACATGGGTTTGGTGGACTCCAGGAATTGGTGATGGACAGGGAGGCCTGGTGTGCTGTGGTGCACAGGGTCGCAAAGAGTTGGAAATGACTGAGCGACTGAACTGAACTGAACTGATTGGACCAAAAATCCAAAGTCTTCAAGCAAAGGTGATTCAGGAACTACAGAGAAAGCCAGACTCCAAAAAAGCAAATCAGGGATAAGTCAGAGGATTTTTGCTCTGTGGGTGTATTAAAAGCATCATGCAACTTTCTAGCTGATAAAAAAGAAGATGATCAGCTTTGTACAAAAACATGGCATGGAAAGGAAGTGGACTGTCCAGTAGGTTGGCACTAAGGGCCAGTAACTTAAGAAAGAATACTGAATTGGTCATTTAAATTCAAAGAATGATCCACAGTAAACTGATGGAAGACTGTGAAGAAGAAACATCACTAGCAAAATACATTAAAGACAGTAGGACAGAGAGCATAGCTATGAAGATTAGGAGCAGGCACTGAACTAAAAAAGGGGCAAGAGAAGGGATTTAGGGATGAAAAGAGGAACCAGAAGGGGGTAGATAACTAAAGAGAGGAAAGAATTTCAAGAAAAGAAAATCTGTGAACAGTGACAGCAGAAAGAGAACAAACATGGTTATCAGGAAGGGTGGGAGGAAGGGATAGTCAGGGAGTTGGTGATTGACACTTATACAGTGCTATATTTAAAATGGATAACCCACCTGCGATGCAGGAGAAGTGGTTTCTCTCCCTGGGTCGGCAAGATCCCCTGGAGAAGGAAAAGGAAACCCACTCCAGTATTCTTGCCTAGGAAATCCCATGGACAGAGGATCCTGTGGTCTCAAAGAATTGATCAAGACTGAGCAACTGAACTGAACTGAACTGAGCAACTAACACTTTAACCTTGGGTCTTGTCTACCTTTTCTCAAGGTCAGTTCAGGCACTCAGTCATGTCTGACTCTTTGTGACACCATGGACAGCAGTACGCCAGGCTTCCATGACCATCACCAACTCCCAGAGCTTGCTCAAACACAAGTCCATTGAGTCAGTGATGCCATCAAACCATCTCATTCTCTGTCACCCCATTCTCCTGCCTTCATTCTTTCCCAGCATCAGGGTCTTTTCCAGTACCTCAGTCCTTTGCATCAGGTGGCCAAAGTATTGGATTTTCAGCTTCACCATCAGTCCTTCCAATGAATATTCAGGATTGATTTCCTTTAAGATCGACTGGTTTGATCTCCTTGCAGTCCAAGGGACTCTCAAGAGTCTTCCCCAACACCACAGCTCAAAAGCATCAATTCTTCAGCACTCACTTTCTTTAATGTCCAACTCTCACATCCATACATGACCACTGGAAAAACCATAGCCTTGACTAGATGGACCTTTGTTGGCAAAGTAATGTCTCTGCTCTTTAATATGCTGTCTAGGTTGGTCATAGCTTTTCTTCCACAGAGCAAGTATCTTTTAATTTCATGGCTACAGTCACAATCTGCAGTGATTTTGGAGCCCCAAAAATAAAGTCTGTCAACTGTCTCCATTGTTTCCCTATCTATTGGCCATGAAGTGATGGGACCAAATGCCATGATCTTAGTTTATTGAATGTTGAGTTTTAAGCCAAATTTTTCACTCTGTTTTTAAACTTTCATCAAGAGGATCCTTAGTTCCACTTCACTTTCTGCCATAAGGGTGGTATCATCTGCATATCTGAGGTTACTGATATTTCTCCCAGCAATCTTGATCCCAGCTTGTGCTTCCTCCAGCCCAGCATTTCTCATGATGTACTCTGAATATAAGTTAAATCAGTAGGGTGACAATATACAGCCATGACGCAGTCCTTTCCCAATTTGGAACCAGTCTGTTGTTCCACGTCCAGTTCTAACTGTCACTTCTTGACCTACATACAGATTTCTCAGAAGGTAGGTAAGATGGTCTGGTATTCCCATCTCTTGAAGAATTTTTCACAGTTTGTTGTGACCCACACAGCCAAAGGCTTTGGTGTAATCAATAAAGTAGAAGTAGATGTTTTTCTGGAACTCTCTTCCTTTATCTATGATGTAACAGATGTTGGCAATTTGATCTCTGGTTCCTCTGCCTTTTCTAAATCCAGTTCGAACATGTGGAAGTTCATAGTTTGTATACTGTTGAAGCCTGGCTTGGAGAATTTTGAGCATTACTTTACTAGCATGTGAGATAAGTACAACTGTGTGATAACTTGAACATTGTTTAGCATTGCCTTTCTTGGGGATTGCAATGAGAACTGACCTTTTCCAGTCCCGTGGCCACTGCTGAGTTTTCCAAATTTGCTGGCATACTGAGTGCAGCACTTTTACAGCATCATCTTTTAGGATTCCAAATAGCTTAACTGGAATTCCATCACTTCCACTAGCTTTGTTTGTAGTGATGCTTCCCACTTGACTTCAAGTCAAGGCCCACTTGACTTCACATTCCAGAATGTCTGGCTCTAAGTGAGTGATCACACCATTATGGTTATCTGGATCATGAAGATCTTTTCTGTACAGTTCTGTGTGTTCTTGCCACCTCTTCTTAATATCTTCTGCTTCTGTTAGGACCATATCATTTCTGTCCTTTATTGTGCCCATCTTTGCATGAAATATTCCCTTGGTATCTCTAATTTTCTTGAAGAGTTCTCTAGTCTTTCCCATTCCATTGCTTTCCTCTATTTCTTTGCACTGATCACTGGAGGAACATTTTATTATCTTTCCTTGCTATTCTTTGGAACTCTGCCTTCAGATGGGTATATCTTTCCTTTTCTCCTTTGCCACTAGCTTCTATTCTTTTCTTGTCTATTTGTAAAGCCTCCTCAGACAACCATTTTGCCTTTTTACATTTCTTTTTCTTGAGTATGGTCTTGATCACCGCCTCCTATATAATGTCCCAAACCTCTGTCCATAGTACTTCCCGCACTCTGTCAATCAGATCTAACCCCTTGAATGTATTTCTCACTTCCACTGTATAACCATAAGGGATTTGACTTAGGTCATATCTGAATGCTCTAGTGATTTTCCCCACTTCATTCAATTTAGCTCTGAATTTAATAATAAGGAGTTCATGATCTGAGCCACAGTCAGCTCCCAAGCAGTTTTTGCTGACTGTATAGAGCTCTCCATCTTTGGCTGCAAAGAATAGAATCAATCTGATTTCAGTATTGACCATCTGCTGATGTCCATGTGTAGAGTGTTCTCTTGTGTTGCTGGAAGAGGGCGTCTACAATGACCAGTGCGTTCTCTTAGCAAAACTCTATTAGAATTTGGCCTGCTTCATTTTGCACTCCAAGGCCAAACTTTCCTATTACTCCAGGTATCTCTTGATTCCCTACTTGGGCATTCGAGTCCCCTATGATGAAAAGGAAACCTTTTTTGGATGTTAGTTCTAGAAGGTCTTATAGGTCTTAATTCTAGAAGGTCTTGTAGGTCTTCATTAAGGTAGATGAGACCTAAAACAGATGGTTTTTCTTTATAAGGGACTGGAAAGCAAAAGTAGGGAGTCAAGAAACACCTGGAGTAATAGTCAAATTTGGCCTTGGAGTACAGAAAGAAGCAGAGCAAAGGCTAATAGAGGTTTGCCAAGAGAACACACTGGTCATAGCAAACACCTTCTTTCAACAAGACAAGAGAAGACTCTACACATGGACATCACCAGATGGTCAACACCAAAATCAGATTGATTATATTCTTTGCAGCCAAAGATGGAGAAGCTCTATACAGTCAGCAAAAACAACACTGGGAGTTGACTGTGGTTCAGATCATAAACTCCGTATTGCCAAATTCAGACTTAAAGTGAAGAAAGTGGGGAAAGCCACTAGATCATTCAGGTATGACCTAAAACAGTTATACAGTGGAAGTGACAAATAGATTCAAGGGATTAGATCTGATAGAGTGCCAGAAGAACTATGGGCTGAGGTTCATGACATTGTACAGGTCACCTGATACAAGAAAAAGATGTGCAAAAAGGCAAAATGGTTGTCTGAGGAGGCCTTACAAATAGACAAGAAAAGAATAGAAGCTAACGGCAAAGGAGAAAAGGAAAGATATACCCATCTGAATTTAGAGTTCCAAAGAATAGCAAGGAAAGATAAGAAAGCCTTCCTCTGATCAATGCAAAGAAACAGAGGAAAACAACAGAATGGGAAAGACTAGAGATCTCTTCAAGAAAATGAGAGATACCAAGGGAACATTTCATGCAAAGATGTACTCAATAAAGGACAGAAATGGTATGATCCAAACAGAAGCATAAGATATTACGAAGATATTAAGAAACAGAAGATATTAAGAAGAGGTGGCAAAAATACACAGAAGGACTATACAAAAAATATCTTCACAACCCAGATAATCATGATGGTGTGATCACTCACCTAGAGCCAGACATTCTGGAATGTGAAGTCAAGTGGGCCTGAGGAAGCATCACTACAAATAAAGCTAGTGGAGGTGATGGAATTCCAGTTGAGCTATTTGAAATCCTGAAAGATGATGCTGTGAAAGTGCTGCACTCAGTATGCCAGTACATTTGGAAAACTCAGCAGTGACCACAGGACTGGAAAAGGTCAGTTTTCATTGTAATCACAAAGAAAGGCAATGCCAAAGAATGCTCAAAGTACCACAAAATTGCACTCATCTCACACATTAGTAAAGTAATGTTCAAAATTCTCCAAGCCAGACTTCAACAATACATGAACCATGAACTTCCAGATGTTCAAGCTGGATTTAGAAAAGGTAGAGGAACCAGAGATTAAATTGCCAACATCCGTTGGATCTTTGAAAAAGCAAGCGAGTGCCAGAAAAATATTACTTCTGCTTTATTGACTATGCCAAAGTCTTTGTCTGTGTGGATCACAACAAACTCTGAAAATTCTTAGAGATGGGAATACAAGACCACCTGACCTGCCTCCTGAGAAATCTGTATGCAGATCAGAAAGCAACAGTTAGAACTGGACATGAAGCAACAGACTGGTTTCAAATAGGGAAAGGCACACATCAAGGCTGTACATTGTCACCCTGCTTATTTAACTTGTAGGCAGAGTACATTATGAGAAACTCTGGGCTAGAGGAAGCACAAGCTGGAATCAAGATTGCTGGGAGAAATATCAATAACCTCAGGCATGTAGATGACACCACCCTTATGGCAGAAAGCAAAGAAGAACTAAAGAGCCTGTTCATTAAAGTGTAAGAGGAGAGTGATAAAGTTGGCTTAAAGCTCAACATTCAAAAACTGAAGATCATGGCATCTGGTCCTGTCACTTCATAGCAAATAGATGGGGAAACAGTGGCTGACTTTATTTTTCTGGGCTCCAAAATCACTGCAGATGGTGACTGCAGTCATGAAATTAAAAGATGCTTACTCCTTGGAAGAAAGGTTATGACCAACCTAGACAGCATATTAAAAAGCAGAGACATTACTTTGCCAACAAAGGTCAGTACTGTCAAAGCTATGGTTTTTCCAGTAATCATGTATGGATGTGAAAACTGGACTATAAAGAAAGCTGAGTGCCAAAGAATTGATGCTTCTGAACTGTGGTGTTGGAGAAGACTCTTGAGAGTCCCTTGGAGTGCAAGATCCAACCAGTCTATCCTAAAGGAAGTAGTCCTGAATATTCATTGGAAGGACTGATGCTGAAGCTGAAACGCCAATATTTTGGTCACCTGATGCAACGATCTGACTCACTGAAAAAGACTCTGATGCTGGGAGAGACTGAAGGCAGGAGGAGAAGGGACGACAGAGGATGAGATGGTTGGGTGACATCACCAACACAATGAACATGAGTTTGAGTAAACTCCGGTAGTTGGCAATGGACAGGTAGGCCTGGCATGATGTAGTCCATGGGATCACAAAGAGTCAAACATGACTGAGCAACTGAACTGAACTGAACTAAAAGATATGGTAGATCTTATCTCCTTCTGGTTCTGAAGACAGTTAAAAGTGAGCATAAATATGCAAGAAGTGTTCTGACCACAGATCCCTCCAGAAAAGGAACCAGGAGAACATTAACTCCCTCTCTAAAGTAACAGACACTGGCTTCTCCTTTAGATACTTTTGTTAAGGAAAAGACGTTCCTCCAAATATACCCCACTCCATCCCATCCTTTCCCCCATCCACCCTGGGGACACTATTTGCTTTCTAGCAGTTTCCCACCCACAGGGTCTCAGCTCACTCCTTTTCTGTGCCAGGCCTCATGGTAAGATTCACTGCTCATGCTTTTCTCTCTTTTTTTTGCTATGGTGGGTCTTCACTACTGTTCAGGCTTCTCTCTAGTTTTGGGGAATGGAGGTTATTCTTCACTGTGGTGCAGAGACTTCTCATTTTGGTGGCTTCTCTTGTTCTGGGGCACAGGCTTCAGTTGCTGTGGTTCCTAGGCAATAGAGCAGAGGCTCAATAGTTGGGGCACTCAGGCTTGAATGCTCCACGGCATGTGGTAATTTCCTGGGCCAGGGATAGAACCCATGTCTCCCGCATTGGCAGGCAGGTTCTTTGCCACTGAGCCACCAAGGAAATCCCCACCCTGTTTCCAGCTAAATCATCTACTTGCCTCTAGATGAAGGTTTCTTAGCCTCTGTTCTACTGTCATGTTGAATCCAATAATTTCTGGAAGGGGTATGGATTGGGGGATCCTGTGCACTGTAGGATATTTAGTTGCATCTCTGGCCTCTCCCTAAGAGATGGCAGTACCATGCTCTCCTACAGTCCTAACAATCAAAAATGTCTCCAGATAATGCTAAATGTTCTTCTTGGGGCAAAATACCTCACTCCCACACTGAGAATCACTGCCATAGACACCTCTGTCCCCAGATTCTCCCTGAAGCCCAATGCAGACAACTTCTCCCATCCCAGTTCTCCCATACTGCCTTTCTCTGAAATAAGTAAATGACGTTTTTTTCTTTGCAACAGTTTTTCTCTACAGGTAAAAACTGACGAGGCTTAACAAATATAATCATGAAAAAATTCCAGTTTCAAGAATGCTAGCAAAGTGGCCATGCTCCCATATTCCACAGAAGCATGATGGGAATAAGGGCTGCAGTGTACATGCCCCCTTCCTAGACCTCCTCCTTGGCTAAGCATGGGATATAGCTGCATCCCAACCAGTCATGGTGAGACTGGATGCTGGACCCACGTCCAGGGTCACATTCCTAATGGACACAGACCTAATGGACCACTTTCACTTGTACTTTCTAGAATTCTGAAGTGTCTTTTCATTGTATGTTCCAGGAATGTACACATAATATTAGCAGCCTATGCCAATATTAAAGCTGCTGCTACTGCTAAGTCACTTCAGTCGTGTCCAACTCTGTGCGACCTCATAGATGGCAGTCCATGAGGCTCCCCCGTCCCTGGGATTCTCCAGGCAAGAACACTGGAGTGGGTTGCCATTTCCTTCTCCAATGCATGAAAGTGAAAAGTGAAAGTGAAGTCGCTCAGTCATGTCCGACTCTTAGCAACCCCATGGACTGCAGCCCACCAGGCTCCTCTATCCATGGGATTTTCCAGACAAGAGTGTTGGAGTGGGGTGCCATTGCTTTCTCTGGCCAATATTAATAAAGTACTACAAATGCATCATTTGTTTAGAAGAAATAATCCAAATTGGTAGGAAAATGGTTGATTGTAGATATTTTACCTTAAAAAATGAAAGTCTTTTTGAAAGACAAGAATCTTAATATGCCTCTCTGAGTCCCTCTCTTTTACACAGGGAAAAACACCCCACAGATTCATACAATATGACATAAACTTATACAAAAATCAACAAATTATGTGTTCAGAAATTTTAAGAAAACTTCCAAGTGCCATCCACTCACTTATATACTGTAGAAAATAGATTTTAAAATATGAATTTTCTCTACAATCTTGAGAAAAATTGATTCCACTTCTAGACAGACTCATTATTAATACTGTTTTCTGATAGTAAGTATAGGTTTTAATTTTTCTTTCAAAAATCAACAGAGGCATTCTCATTCATAAAAAATAAATGTCATCACCTTGAAATATTTTTATACAGCTTTCTGTCCATCTGATATAACTTTTTTTTTTAAACTCCTCGAGCAAGCAATGTTAAAGCTTCAAGATATTTTTTGCCCAATTCCAATTAAAGATTCATTAGGTCATCATACCAGTAAATTTGAGCTGCAGTAGGAGTCTTTGTATTTATTACCAGGAAGCCTGTTGCTGGTGGACAGTTCACTAATCCACTTAAAGGGAGGAGAGATGGAGGGAAAGAAGAAAGGGGGAAGAGGAGCCAAGAGAGGAGAGGGCAAGACAGAACACAAGAGCAAAGAGGAGAGAGGAATGCACCTATAAGAAAAGCATGTGCTACAAAGAAAAGCATGAGGCATGTGCTAAATTCAATTCACACTGAAATCAACCTCCTCTCAGATCATAGGGTCTTCCTTTTGACACCTATTTATCCTTATATGAGTCTTTACTGCTCTGTCAATTTGTACCTTTTAATGGATTAAAGAGACCTTTTTATTCTTGTAAGTACTTTGCAAAACTGGCACGACTAAATAGGCATATTTATATGTTTGGAGTTAAACACCTGTTCTTCAGTATGGATTGTTGTATAACAAAAGAATTATAGATGTTAAAAACATCTATTCATTTCAGAAAGAACATTTTCTGTGTATCTATTTGTCGAAGAGTATTTTTTCTCTTTATGTTTCAGTTCCCATCACTCATCTTTGAATGTCTTTAAATATGTTTTTCAAACCCCCTTCTGTTGTCAACTTTTCTCTGTGCCAGTCTCCTGTCTGCAAAGGTCATTTACTATCAAGTTTCCTGTATATGTTTAATTTTATAATGTGCAATAAATCTTCAATAGCTTCTACATATGATAAGTCTGAAGGTTCAGAGGTTGGATGTGTCAACATTTAACGCATTTCTCAATAAAAAAATTAGTATGTTAATAAAAAAAGGAAAGATGTATTGTCTCCTATCTTCCTCATGTTTTTATCATCTTGAGGATGGTTACCATTGATTAAAAACAGTTTATCCTTACCAATGCTTTCCATTCATTCCCAGATCAATCAACATGCCTATAAATATTTTCCTTTCAGCCCTCTGCCCTCACATAAGCATCCAGAGGAATAAATGCCAATTTTTCCAACCACCTTCAGGGGCTAACACATTTAGTCCCTGCTCTAATAAATAAGCAGATACTTTCCTAAGGCTTTCATTAAAAGACCTTTCCAAATACTACTGATTCTTCTCTCCAACTATATAGCTTAACACAGCCACTGACTCTAGCATATGCCTAACTTACTTTTAAAAACAAAAGGAAAAAAGGCTCCAAAATGTCAATACAAGAGTCCAAGATATTCACCACGTAACCAAGGACTGAGAATATACTTGCACAAGGAGCTCAGGTCTTCCTCTGAGCAAAGACGCTTGAGAATCTGAAGAAGATACACAGTGAATTGATCTCTTCATATCATGGATAAAACTGACAGGAGAGAGCCTTCAGATCATTCTACTCCATAAACTGCAAGATGAAGAGTTCTCATGTACAATCATAATCTTTTTCCCATTATTGAAAACTCAGTAAATATCAGTAAATACAACTCTTGGTTTGTACCAAAACTTTTTATTTAACTGACCTAGGAAGGTTGACTAAAATTCCATTTGGTGTTATAATTTAAAACACAAGTGAGATGACACCTCTAAGAATATATATATATATATATACTGTTTTGAGTTGTGTGGAAGGCTGATAGAAATAAATGAAATGCTCAATGAAGAAGTGGAAGTGAGAGTCAGTCCCTGTGGGTGTACAGGGATTGAGTGTAAGACAGGAAGTGACAAACTAGGAAAGGAGAACAGGGTGCATTTCTCTTCAGGATACAGAGAATAAAACAGGAAACCAGGGAAGAGCTCAGGGAGGGTTTTCTTCTAATTCTTTCCTCCTGCAGGAAATCACTAATACTTTCTGAGAAAAGAGATAACCCAACCAATTGTTACCTATTAGTGAAATTTCTCAGTTTAAGCATATTAGTGATTACTGTCCTTTATAATAGCTCAAGAAAATTCCGCTTAGAAAATACTTGACAGTAATCCCCATTGTTTCTAAGGTAAATTCACCATTTTAAGTGAAACTCCAAAAATGTGACTTCTAAAGAACACCACGCAGATTAATAAAAGAAATGCTAAGATCCTGCTAAAACATCCAATGTAATATAATCCATATCTAGAACCAACTGAAGCAAAATGGTCAGTATGCAGAAATGTATACTTTTTAGGAAACATTTTAAATTTGAATATATGACATGCCAGCCTTTCTGAGAACCTTTCATAGAAGCAGCTAAGTGGAACTGTTGGTGTCCCCATCTCCTTCCTGTATCCTCCTCTATGACCACTATAGAAGCAGGTTCATCCTACTGGTCTGGCATTCTTAATGCAGAGTGATCCTTTAAGAGACCAGGTCAGTGTTCATGAAGGATGAGGCTGAGACATCCCCCTTCCACCCTTCACTTCCCCCATTCAGCACACTCCCTGAGCTGTCTCCAAAATTAACCTGGAAGACCAGCAATCATAGCAATAGATTTGATTGAGTCAAAATCCCCAGGATCAATCCCCAGGCTAACTTCCATTTCTAGAATTTCAGCACCCATCAGGGTTCCCTTAAGTCATTTCACTGAGTCATGATGAAAAACAGTTCAGATCTCGAGTACAATCACAACTTCTAATTCAGAGAAGGAGATCATGGCATTAAAAGTCCAAACTATTAAGAGTTTCATCTCATCTGCATAACAACTCCAAAGAAATAGGTTTGGTCTGTTTGACCATTTACAATGCGTTCGGAGAAAGCAATGGCACCCCACTCCAGTACTCTTGCCTGGAAAATCCCATGGATGGAGGAGCCTGGTGGGCTGCAGTCCATGGGGTCGCTAAGAGTCAGACACGACTGAGAGACTTCACTTTCACTTTTGACTTTCATGCATTGGAAAAGGAAATGGCAACCCATTCCAGTGTTTTTGCCTGGAGAATCCCAGGGACTCAGGAGCCTAGTGGGCTGCCATCTATGGGGTCGCACAGAGTTGGACACGACTGAAGTGACTTAGCAGCAGTAGCAGCAGCAGAGAGCTCTTGCTACATGAAAAGACTTGAAAAAATAGAGAAATTACATTGTCGACTCCCACATGATAGCATATATTCAATATAATACTGTGCTGAAATGCTGTGATGGGCGAGAGCTGGTTTACATGAATGTGTTGTAATCTGAATTAAAATGCCTCTACATTATTAAAAAGAATGACTTTCACTACCATTTGGTATGTAAGGCTCTGGAGGCTCTCCTCCCCCATTTCTGTTTTAGGATTTCTACTTTCCACACATTTGCTAGTTCTACTTACATTGACTTCTTGACAAGCATGGGGGTAAACCTCATCAAGGTTAGCTTTTTGACTGCTAGAAAACTAATATCACTATGCAGCATATCCATATGTTTCTTGTCTGATAATTCAGATCTGTATTTTTGAGATCCAAAGAATCCCAATATCCCAGAAATGCCACGTGACATTGAATATTTCTGGGTTCTTCTTTCACACTGTTATGGACTGAATTGTGTCCCTCCAAAATTCATATATTGAAGTCCTAACCTCAGATTGTGACCATATTTGGAGACAGGGTCTTTATAAAGGTAATTAAGTTAAAATAAGGTCATGACATTAGGCCCCCATTCAATATGATCAGTGTCCTTACAAGAGGAGGAAACGTGGATACACAGAGAGGGGAAATACGATGTAGAGACACAGGGAGATGATAGCCATCCACAAGCTGAGGAGAAAGGCCTCGAACAAATCCTTTCCTCATGGTCATCAGAAGGAAGCAATTTTGCTGACACCTTGATCTCGTACTTCAAGACTCCAAAACTGTGAAAGTCCTTCATTTGTGTCCAACTCTTTGCTACCCCATGGACTACACAGTCCATGGAGTTCTCCAGGCCAGAATACTGGAGTGGGTAGCCATTTCCTTCTCCAGGGGATCTTCCCAACCCAGGGATCGAACCCAGGTCCCCCACAAGGGAAGCCAGAATACTGGAGTGGGCAGCCTATCCCTTCTCCAGAGGATCTTCCCAACCCAGGAATCCAACCGGGGTTTCCTGCATTGCAGGCGGATTCCTTATCAACTGAGCTATCAGGGAAGCCCAACACTGTAAGACAATTAATTTCTGCTGCTTGAGCCACATAATCTGTGGTACTTTGCTATGGCAGCCCAAGCAAACTAATATGCTTACCAAAGGAAGAAGGGTGCAGGAAGTTTTAAGATGCCAAAGGGACAGACTGTAAAACAGTAGGAAATGGGGAAGTTCATTAAGATGACAAGTGGGAGCCAACAGGTTACATAAGAGTACAACTGTTAGGCATTCCCAGCAAAGGAAAGAATTAATTTAGGTCCTGCTGGACAATTCAAAAGGTGTGAATTAAAGAAAATTATCTGTTCCTAAGTTTAAAGAAAAAAACATAGAAAAACATTGAAATACATGAAGATGCAAAGTAGCAAAAAGAGATCTGCCATGTTGAAAATATATTAGGGTACTGAGTTAAAATAAACAGTCCTAACATTTTAATACATAAGACATAATACAAAGACGTAAGTCTTTGAAGCTGCTTGGCAAATTCTAAGACTCCTTTCTAAGGCTTAAAAAAGTCTCTCACTAACCAGTTTATTCACTGGAAAACGGCCATAAAAACAGTCCTAAGGTATTTATAGCACACTGCAACTCAGGCTGAGAAGTAGGTTTCAGTTAGACCTGTAGAATAATTGATAATAGATTTTTTCCAATATAATTTTAATACATATGTTTACTTTTAATAAATGATAAATGGCAAACTGAGGTATGTTAATAATCAGTTTTGGCTGTTTCCCCATTTATTAAAAATGGGAAATATGTAGCTTATAGCTCTATAAATACCTGACATAGTCAGACTGAACATTTTATCTTCCCGGAGAGGAGCTATCAGAGGTGGCTCAAGAAAAGGGCCATACACTATATTATAAATGACTTTATTTTTGTCCTCATCATCCCCGTTATAACATCTCATTCACTCAAGTAGAGAAACAGACCATCTAATGTTTCACGAAAGATAAAGCATTTTCCATCTTTCATGTTGTGAAGAAGGCTGAATTCTCTTAATCTCACATTGTATTTTTTGTCTTAAGCATCAAGCCTCTCCTCGTTTTCTGCCCACAAGCCAGAATATTGGGTGGATTATCATCCTTCAAGCACACTCTTTGCCAAGGTCTACCATTATTTTTCATTAGTTTTAATTCTGGAGGAAAGGAGCTGGAGCCTATACAGGTGATATATGGGGTTAAGGACCCAAGGACTAACATGATTGTGTAAGAAGCTACTGCTGGGTGATATACGGACATATTGGAGTAACACACGCTAGAAGTGAGGAGGCAGCATGGAGCAGTTGGCAGGACAACAGGAAGCCTAAATTACATCATTCATTTAATAGGCCTAACATATGGCAGCTATTACATCTTCAAAACAAACCCAAGACTAACCAATACTCTCACAGAAAAGGAGCTTCCACTCTTATTTTTGCTTATAAAAGTCCTTAGTCCAAGTTGCTGACAATTCAACACAATAATAACATGTTTCTAAAGGCAATAATACTATAGATCGTGCCATGAAACTGTTTCTCCTGATAACATACAGAATGTTCAATGTTCTTGTTTTCATCTTACACATTTTTTGAGAAGCTCTAGAGTAACTCAAATGGATAATTTAATGGTTTTAAACAATTCAGTAACAAATAAATCAGCTCATAACTGTTTTCAGAATGACTGATGCAAATACTCTATATCAAAGCTGGTCTTTGCTCAAAGCAAGTGAAATACGTCTTCAGTTTTGCCATTTTCCAATTAATCTCATTTTTGTGTTGCAAAAAAAATGCAGGAAAAAGCTCCAATGATCTTTGAGGACCTAATTTTGCCCTTGTTTTGCATGGTTTTCTAGTAGTCACTCTAATTAGGAGAAAGAGACACAGTAAAAGAGTAAGGTAAAAGCATTATAACCTACTAATAATCATTGGAAGTTTTTTTTTATTCTGCTTAAGGAAAACCATCCATCTAAATTCCAGCTCTTCTGGCGAGATACCCGTAACGTCTCAGGCCCTCTGGAAAGACTCCAGAAGGGAAATGGCTTAGGAGTGACAGAGGAATACAAAACAACTTTGCACCAAAATTCAAACAGGGACCCATTAGTTCATTCCTCATTACCTACCTCTGAATTCTATGCTTTATCCATGTCACTCCTAGGCATGACCCAAGATGCAATTCCTCCTATCTTCTTGAACTTAAACCCGTTGGTGTACTCCCCTGCTTCTTTGACTGGCTTCTTCCCATCCTACTTCCCTTTCACCAACTGTCTAAAGCTTTACAACAGAATATCATTCTTCTACCTAGAAATTTCCAATATTTTAAAGCTTTTAAAGAATGTCAATTTTCAGGACCTCCCTGGTGATCCACTGGATAAAACTCCACACTTCTAATGCAGGGGGCTTAGCTTCAACCCTGGTCAGGGAACTAGATTCCACATGTGAACAAGAGTTCGCATGCTGCCAATAAAAAAATCCTGCATGCCACAACTAAGACCCAGAGTAGTCAAACAAATCAATAAAATTTAGGGATTTCCCTAGTGGTACAGTGGATAAGAATCCACCTGCCAATGCAGGGGACACGGGTTTGACCCCGGGTCTGGGAAGATTCCACACACCCCAGGGTAACTAAGCCCATGTGCCAAGACTGCTGATCCTGTACTCTAGAGCCCAGCAGCCACAACTGCTGAGCCCAGGAGCCACAACCACTGAGCCCAGGAGCCACAAGTACTGAGCCCAGGAGCCACAACCACTGAGCCCAGGAGCCACAAGTACTGAGCCCAGGAGCCACAACTGCTGAGCCCAGGAGCCACAACTACTGAGCCCAGGAGCCACAACTACTGAGCCTAGGAGCCACCGCTGTTGAGCCCAGGAGCCACAACTACTGAGCCTAGGAGCCACCGCTGTTGAGCCCAGGAGCCACAGCTGTTGAGCCTGTAATCTAGAGCCCAGTAGCCACAACTACTGAGCCCAGGAGCCACAACTGCTTAGCCCAGGAGCCACAAGTACTGAGCCCAGGAGCCACAGCTGCTGAGCCTGTACTCTAGAGCCCAGGNTACTGAGCCCAGGAGCCACAAGTACTGAGCCCAGGAGCCACAAGTACTGAGCCCAGGAGCCACAACTGCTGAGCCCAGGAGCCACAACTACTGAGCCCAGGAGCCACCGCTGTTGAGCCCAGGAGCCACAGCTGCTGAGCCCAGGAGCCACAGCTACTGAAGCCCACATGCGCCAGAGTGCACGCTCCATAACAAGAGAAGTCACTGCAATGAAGTCCATGCACCACAACTGGAGCGTAGCCCCCACTCCCCACAACTAGAGAAAAAGCCCACGCAGCAACAAAGAGCCAGCACAGTCAAAAGATAAATAAATAAAACTACTTTAAAAAATAAATACTATTTTTAAAAAGAATGTCACTTCTCTGCCCTAGTATCCATTCGCCTTTTTCTAGATTGCATTATCAAAGTTTTCCTCTGAGAAACCAACTTCTTCCTCATTCTGTCTTCTTACAGACAGAACAGGTAGAGTTAACTCTACCCCTGACTCTAGAATTAAAATACAAAATTAAAATATAATCAATCAAAGAACTGCATTCTACTCTTACTATCCATTCCACTTTGTGGTGATGATGAGCTTAGAATGAGTATGTGAACCAACAAGGTCCAATGAGAAAGCCAAGATGTTCTGAACTGCCGACAAGGACAAACTCTATTCCACTGGGCACCACCCAGGAGGACGTGACCTGGAGCACTAGTAGACATATTTCTAATGCACGAGCCCCAAGAATGAAGCCACAGTGAGTGACCCCAAACCAAGAGATGGCACAAGAGCACTGGAGACCTTTACACTGTCTTTCCCTTCTTAGCTGCTATTATCTCAGGAGCAGAACTGTGTATCCCTCGAGACCAAGCTCCTGGGTATTTCTTTATACTGTCAACCACATCTAACACTGTCTGTACTTTCTCTACCAAGAGAGAGAATTATAATAAATGTAGCAAACAATGTATACATCTTTGCCCCCATTTCATTTACAGCCCAAATTGAGATTAATCTGAGACGTAAAGTGCTCTTCCCTTAATTTACTTCTCATAGTGTGAGCACCACATTGAACATGATTGCGGAATTTAAAGAAACTTTTAAAGTACAGCACTGTCCCTAAAGACGGGTCATCTACTTCACATGAAGCTCAGCTGAAGATTTGAGAAAGTTTCACGGTAGTTGTCACTGTAAATTATTGCTTTAAATGTTGATTTTATGACCAAACCAAAGTAATATGTGACTTTCCATTGTGTGTTGTGTGACAAGGCTGCAGACCACGCTCATACTAAGTCCACAAGAAGGAGTGATGTGGAGCTTGATAATGCCATATCTTGATACACTACAGAAAAAAAAAAAAACCTGTCTGTCTCAGAATCAGAACTCTTTGCCTTCAAAAACTCCCTTGGACTGCTCAAAGAGCTGTTACTGTGAAAAAATTCAAGTTCACCACAAAGACAGGTACCTGGAGACCTCTGGCCATAATTCACTGTCATGAATCCATGGGCTTGGGGTTGGGGGTGACTCATAGAGAATTCCCAATATAAGTAAGAGAACATGGAAACTGTATTCCCATAAAACTTTTTTTTTCCCTTTTAGCAAGCTCTCATGCTTCTCTGAGGCTCATTGAGGTTTCTGCAGAGGAAAGCTGATGAGGAAGAATCCAAGAACCTAAAGGTCCCAGCACCTGGTTATCAAAGTGAGTGAGACCTCAGAGAAGTTTCAGGGTCTCAAATAGAGATTGACCTTGAGAAGCACTGAGGAAGTGGGGACATGACTGCCCCCAAGAGACATCTGTATCTAGCATGGTACACAAGCTACTCGTCTAGCCTGGCAGAGAGAAAAACTCAAGCGAGCACTACCTCAACCACAAGGGGCTGTGAAACTGCTCAGTGTAAATAAGGGAGAGAATGCAGAGACCACATGGACAGATGACCACAGGACAAGAAGGACAAGGTGTGGGCCCACAGGTGAGAAACGGTGCTGCTTCAAGGCTCCCTGGTGCACAGGAACACATGGGAGGCTGTTTCAGTCCCACTCACCGGGTATCCCACAGCCACTCCTCCAGAACTGCACTCAGGCACCAGGGCTTGGGGCCCCTCTCTGAGGCTCAACTGGTTCCCCTTGTACCCTCCAGCTGAGGGAACTTCTCTTTAATCTCAGGGGAAGCCTGCTCTCTTCCTCCTGCTAAGTCGCTTCAGTCATGTCCGACTCTGTGCGACCCCAGAGACGGCAGCCCACCAGGCTCCCCCGTCCCTGGGATTCTCCAGGCAAGAACACTGGAGTGGGTTGCCATTTCCTTTTCCAATGCAGGAAAGTGAAAAGTGAAAGTGAAGTCACTCAGTCGTGTCTGACCCTCAGCAACCCCATGGACTGCAGCCTTCGGGGCTCCTCTGTCCATGGGATTTTCCAGGCAAGAGTACTGGAGTGGGGTGCCATTGCCTTCTCCGCTTCTTCCCCCTACAGCTTCTAAATATCTTGTCAATACCCTCAAATACTCTTAATTCCCTAAGGATTTAGGGTTTGGAAACACAACTCTAGAGAGGTTCTTCCTACACTGTCACTTCCTTTCCCGGGGTGATGAGCTCAGAGCTGGCCATCTGCTCCAATGGGAAGAGGAAAGATGTGCCAGAAGAAATAAAATAATAAATCTCCACGGTATTATTCCACCATATCCTCCTCCTGAATTAAATATTTACATCCCTGCAAAGCAAATTTACTCCACATGCAGGCATCACTCCTCACCCTCACCAAAAGCCCCCTTCAAACACACACACGTGCATGCACGTGCACATGCACACACACACACACACACACACACACACACACACACCAGGCTCAGATCTGGGTCCAAATCCCAGAAGGATGAAAACTGCTGAGGACAAGTGGCCCCTGACCACAGGAGTGATATTTTCTCTGAGTTCCCAAAGGTGGCGGTGTTGTTATTTAGTCACTAAGTCTTATCTGACTCTTTTGCAACCCCACCAGGCTCCTCTTCATGGGATTATCCAGGCAAGAATACTGGAGTGGGTTACCATTTCTTTCTCTAGGGGATCTTCCCAACCCAGGTATTGTACCCACATCTCAACCACATTGGCAAGCAGATTCTTTACCACTGAGTCACCAGGGAAGCCCAAAGGTGAAGTAGGTAAAAAATGTGCCCCAGGTGAGTTTTTCTGCTTTATAATTCTCCTTATCTGAGGTCATCCATAAAATTCTCCCATCTTCCATCAATAATCCCTTTGCCATCTGCCCCCCCCCCAAACCAACCCATTATTTCTACTGAATTAAGAAGCCCACTTTACCCAAGAAGTGAAAAGCTGTTGACACCTGTTGGCGACAGGTGTGTGATCAGATTCCTCAACCTCAATTCCCATTACCTCAGTCCCAAAATCTCTGTTACAAGATCTCTGGACTCCAGAGGTCTGGAGAAAGGAGAGTTATAGGGGTTTACTGAGCCTAGACTCTCTTTTGTTTTTATTTAATTTACTTATTTGGCCACTCTGTCTGGCCTATGGGATCTCAGTTCCCCAGTTCAATTCAGTTCAGTTGCTCAGTTGTGTCTGACTCTTTGCAAACCCACGGACTGCAGCACACCAGGCTTCCTTGTCCATCACTGACTCCCAGGGCTTGCTCAAACTCATGTCCATCGAGTCAGTGATGCCATCCAACCACCTCATCCTCTGTCATCCCCTTCTACCTTCAATCCTTCCCAGCATCAGAGTCTTCTCCAGAGTCAGGTCTTCGCATTAGGGGGCCAAAGTATTCGAACTTCAGCATCAGTCCTTCCAATGAATATTCAGGACTGATTTCCTTTGGGATGGACCGGTTGGATCTCCTTGCAGTCCAAGGGACTCTCAAGAGTGTTCTTCAACATCACAGCTCAAAAGCATCAATTCTTCTGCACTCAGGTGTCTTTATGGTCCAACTCTCACATCCGTACATGACTACTGGAAAAACTGTAGCTATTTTCAGTTCCCCAACCAAGGGATCAAGTCTGCATCCTCTGCATTGGAAAGTGAAAGTGAAAGTTGCTCAGTCGTGTCAGTCTCTTTGCGACCCATCGACTGTACAGTCCCTGGAATTCTCCTGGCCAGAATACTGGAGTGGGTAGCCATTCTGTTCTCCAGGGAATCTTCCCAATCCAAAGATCAAGCTCAGGTCTCCCGCATTACAGGCAGATTCTTTACCAGCTAAGCCACCAGGGAAGCCCAAGAATACTGAAGTGGGCAGCCTATTCCTTCTCTAGCAGATCTTCCTAACCCAGGAATTGAACCAGAGTCTCCTACATTGCAGGTGGATTCTTTACCAGCTGAATTACCAGGGGATCTTAACCACTGGACCAGCAGGGAAGTCCCCAGACTCTTTCCTGAAGGTAGAAAATGGCCCTACTCTTTGGTCCTCTCACTTTTCTGAGACTCTTTCCTCTTACCCTCACCAAGCAGACCTTACCTCCAGTATTAATGACTGAGGGTTTCCTTTAAGGCAAAGTCATCATTAAAATGGTCCTTTTTTCTGGCAAACAAAATAGCGGTGTTTGTGCTTCACTAGTCTTAGAAACATTCTCCAATGCAGAGCTGTGCCCTCTGGAGGCTTGTTAAGAAGTCCTATCTCCTTTCCTAAGATAGCGTCTGACTGTGGCCCTGGCCATTGCATCAATGCATTAAGCAGAGTAACAGGATCCTTCTGCCTTGCAAGCTATCTTACAAACAGCTTAGGTAAGGGCCTCCCTAAAGAGCTGCTGTGGTAAATACCCATCTATGCCATCTGGCAGGGTGAGAGCTCGTGCTGCTTGGAATCACTCCTTTCTCCTTAGAGTCCACTCTTTATATACAGAGTCTGAGTCTGAGAATATGCCTTGAGAAGATGCCAGGCACCTTCCTTTGTCACTACCTTCCTGACACAGAGCTCGAATTCACCCATCTATAAGGTTACATTTGTCCTCTTTTCTGCCCATCAGCCCTCAGGTTGCCCCCAAATTTTAAAGTATTTTTGTAAAACTCTTGCAAACTTGATCTTACTACAGTCCACAGTTTTCTGATCATTGGTGTTTCTGGAGCACTTACCTTATCTCTGCATGGGTTCATGAGTATTGCCCCAAAAGGGACTTTGAGCCTATTTCTGGAAGGTATCTGCCATCTGTAGTCCAGAAATATGCTGCCTGAGGAATCACAGATATTCCAGGTGCCCGTGGGTATCAGATGCAAGTCCTATCATCTCAAAACAGGTGTGCCATCAACATAGTTCTTCTCCATGCTTCAGTCTACCTTTTAAGTTCCACGTCCCTAGGCGGGTTAAAACTTAATCTGTTGGTTTGATCTTCTTCCTTTCATACTTTTCCTTTCCTGGGTCATATCTAAGTCTCCAGGGATCTATAGCATCATGCCGTTGGTTACTTTCTAAGGCATCTGATGTCCTGTCTGGCCCTCTCTCACCACCCTAAGGCCTCCCACACTTCTGTCCGAATGGCCCTGGGGAGTTCAGTGACTCTTCCCTCTGCTTCTGAGCCCTGCCTGAGGAATCCAGGAACCTCTGTGAGGCCATCTGTGGCTGGCTGCCAAAATATACCATGTGGCAGCTCCACTCGGGTCTGATTCCTTCCCCATGGCCTCTCCTGGAAAGTGGGCATACAGCCATTCTTGGCCCCCACAAACCTCTCTGAAATTGCATATCCTCCAGAATATTTGGAATTAAATCTCAGAAACACTAGTCATTCTCCATTGAATGCCTGGTCTGAAAAATTCTGTAGGATGGCCATTTTCCATCCAGGCACGGAGAAGCAAAAAAGTCTGCATGAAAAAAAGAATGAGGCAAGTTCCCATACAGAAGCAGATAAATCAAGAACAAGATCCAGAACACTACTACTTGAATCCTAATGGATTTGGGGCCATAGTCCAGTCCCTTGTGAGACGAGAATGAACCTTTTGCTTTCAAACTGTATCTTTCCGTTTTGAGTAGGTATCCGTTAAAACAGATTCACATATTACTTCTAGGTTTGATTTTAAAGTCAGTTAAGTGAAGAAAATCATACACAGTATCATGTACCCTTAAATACCTTACACTGCTAAAAAGTTCAGTATGCATTTTTTACAGCTCTGTAAGATTCTTTATTGGCTTCCCTAACTGATTTCCTATATGTGTTCCACCGCTGACATCAATTAATTCGTCAACTCTTCAAGAGTGTAGGTGAATCTCTAACCATTAACTTACTTGGTCATCTAAACAATACATGTCTGTCCATTGTCAGTGATAAAAATAATTTTTAAATGAGATCATTTTTACATTATTTCCATTTTGTTTGACCAGCCTGCACTGACTACTGATTATTTAAGTTTCCCGAATTATGTAATGGCTTCCCAGGTGGCACTACTGGTAAAGAACATGCCTGCCAGCACGGGAGACCTGATGCAAGTTGGATCCCTGGGTTGGGAAGATCCCCTGGAGAAGGGAATGGCAACTCACTCCAGCATTCTTGCCTGGAGAATCCCATGGACTCTTTCTCCCTCTTACTCTCTGGCTCTCACTCTTGAACTGGAAAAATTTTGAAGTTGAGTAGGTTAATTGCACATATGATAAAATTCTATTATACATGCAAACAAGGAGAGGACATAGGAGACCATACATTTAGGACTACTCCTATGTTTTGCCCATGCAGAAACAAAGGCCCAGAGGGCACATGCTCACTTCAAAAGCATAGAGTAATGATTAAGAACGTAACCTCTGAAATCAGCTAACTTCTTTGGCTTTTCTTCATTTTCAGGTGTTCTGCAGGGAGCATGAATTTTTTTTTTAATTATAAAACACAAATAAATGATTTTATTTAATGATTAAGGACCTAAATGTGAATTGAATTCAAATGGAAGACTTACTGGTATTATTGTCAGTAATTCTTCATAATTCCCTAGGTTCATTATGAAATTTTTAATGAATTCAATGTGAACAACTTAAAGTTTAGCTTCAATTTACAATTAGCTTTGATTTAGCTTCGATTACAGTTAATTGTAATGATTGTTCTGCTTCTGCTCACATGTCAGCTGGTAGAAGTGGCACTATAGTGTTTGGGCTGAAATGATCTACAAATGCACAGGGGCTATCTACTTAAGAAAAAAAGACTTTCCAAAGATTTTAGGTAGACCACATCTGGGGGTCAGAAATGTCACACACCACACTGCATTTTCATGAGTTACATGTTATATACTCCTTAATGAATGAACAAATGTGCAAATGAATAATTATGAGTTAGATATCACGTAGTATGTGAAGCAATGTCAAAAGTTATTGCAAACAAAACATTTAATCCAGTGGGGTTTTGCTTTTCCAAGATTCCCCCTTTTCTTCTGCTTCTGTCCATCCTAGAGAAGTAAAGTGAGCAACTACAGCAGCAGAATTCTGGGTGTGGTAGGCAGCCTTTAAAATGGGCTCCAGTGATCCCGCCATTCTATTGTCCCCTCCCCATGAATGTGAGCAAAAGTGACAGGCTGCTACTTGTAAGATTAGGTTACAAGAGACACTACAATTTCCATCTGGGCACCCCTCCCCCTGCCCACCCTGCTCTGAGGGAAGCAAGATGCAGTGCTGTGCGCAGCCCATGACTGCTCCTTGCCTATGTCTGCATGCAATAGCTAGCAAGGACCTGAGGGTTATAAACAACATGCGTGTCAGCCTCTTCCGTCGAGGCTT
>SJYA01004962.1:0-28180 GCA_006410615.1 Neotragus moschatus
TCTGCCCTTCCTTTCTTATCATTGACTTCCTCCCAGGACTGACTTTCTACATAGTCATAAGGTGTCTACTAGCTGTACCTGGCATTTATCCTTGTCTCAGCAAAAATCATTGGATTCTCTAGCAAGTTAACTGATTTTGATCATGTGCCCATCATCTCTGCACCTGTCACCACCAGCACGATGGAATGTGCGAGTTCACCTGGCAGAGAACCAGGAGGGAGTGGGTTAATCAGCTTGCCAGAAATTGTCTTGTCTCGTGGATCACCAGACAAAACTGGGTGCTGTGGGGTGAGGATGGGGAAGTGAGAACTCTACTACCAATGGACCCTGGATTGTAAGCCAGGAAGCTTGGACTCTCAGGTTATCCCCTGCTTTTCCAGGCCAAGTGCAGATGATGAAATAGCTTCCTATAAACACCTCCTTTATGTTACCCACTATATCGAACACTTGATGAGTGTTTCTCAGGGGCTTTTCTTAGAAGAGGGCTGGTTAGGAATAACTGGCTGCTAACGCAGGTCCCATCTAGATGCGGGCGCTCTCCATCACCAAACAGTAAACTACTCCTTCAGGTGGCGCTTACTAATGTTTATATCCCCGGTGTCTCAGAAGTATCCAGGCATTGTGGTGATTGAAATCTACCAGCCTGGGCACTCGGCTGTAAAGTTCTGCTTTATAGAATACCAGGGCCTCTGAAAACTTAAGAAACTTCTTTGGGTATAAATATAACTTCAACATCTCATTAGGTTTTTCAGCAATTGTACTTAATGACTCTTGTCAAGTCTAGAAAATGAGAGTAAGTGTTCTTTACCTCACAGACTTGGGGGAGCTGTGGTGATGAGGCTGTGTTGATCTGTATCTAGGAGGCTGCACACTCATCTCATGGTTTGTGTTGTGATCGCTGGCCTGAGATGGAAGGTTTTCAGATTTTCTGTGTGTGAAACGGGGTGGACCAAAATGGAGTCACATATTTATTTGTGTATATAGATATGCCTGAAAGTTTTAACTATTTTCTATTTTGATATGATAAGCCAGCAGCCAATACAGTACCATCCTAGTAAACTCAGTCATCTTCTTTGGAAAAATCTCTGTTTCTACCCTTTGTGTTTCTCTCCAAGTAGTAAGATCAGGGCTTTGCCATCAGTGTTCCCTTGCGCAAGTCATTCATATTGTAGGCCTATAGGCTTTTTCAGTTATACGCTGGGGCTTGTTCACATTTGAGGGGAGACTAGGAAAAAGAGAGCAGTTTCTGTATTTCCAGTGAGGCACTGTTTCTGTGAAGTTTTATGTTGGATTAGCCATACATTAGAAATCGGTTGTTACTTGAATGTTCATAAAGAAAAACTTTAATACTTCAGTAGGGACATTGAGAATAAAAACCATTGTAATTAAGAATGCAAGCCCTGATAGAATCAGCTTAATGTGGGATTTTGTTCACTTAGTCAACCTTGCTGTACTCTAATACTTTTGCTACTCCAGGCATTGTGTGTGGTACTGTGAATTCAAAGATGACTAAGACAGTAGTTCCTGCGTGCTCAAAGCTCATCATCTAGGAAGGAAGACAAACATGTAACTCATCAAATCCAGTATTGCAAAGCAGTTATAAATAAATCGCCAGTGTTCCCTTTCCAGTGTATTCCTGAATCTTGGTGAAAATACAGAGTGGGAACATTCTAATATTTTCTCTCTTTTTTTGATAATACAGTCTCATAAGAGGATATTAGTTCTTATTCCACACAAAAATCTGATGACTTTTCTCTGATTGTCCTTATAGAGAGCTCTGGTTTGAGATACCAAGGTGCTGTAAACCTCCACAGGCCTCTCAGGCCTAAATATAAGGAGAAGGGGCGACTTCAGGTTTATTTTAGTCTGAGTTTGCCATATTCGATTCCCGTTGTTTGTGGGAAGACAGCCGCAGATGGCCATAGGAGATGGCTGTGGGACCGGATTTCTCGGATGTCTTTGTTTTGGTGGCCCAGACGTAGATGGGGAGGGCTCCCCCATCTCTTACTGCAACAGTTGCCTTGATGAGGGACTAACTTCTGTGGTTGCTCATTTGAGGTCTAAGCCAAGGGTTATGCAGCCCCAAATTCTTGTGCTCTGTGGGTTTGGATACCTCATATATTTTGCAAAAGATTGTGATTTATCCTCTTCTGCCTTCCTTCCATTTGGGCTTCTCCACAGCACATGGGTTGGCCAGCTTGCCTCTTAAGACTGGTCTAGTCTGCACTTTATGTTAGAGAAATGACTTATGATTTTTATGAATGGACAGTGTCCATCAGCATTGTCCAGCTCTGACTCACTGTTTGCCTATTTTTATTTCTTTCGGCGTTTCGGGGGAAATTGGAGAAGGACGGGGTCATTAAATGAATTCATTGAAACTGTTTTGAACCAGAAGTCTGTAATGATTTTTTAGACTTTTTTTTTTTTTTTAATTAAAAGGTCAAAGACCCTGGTCTCAAAACAACCACGATTAGCATCTGTAGCCTTGGCAAACACAAATAAACCTAGGTGTGCTATTTGAGATGTTTTTGTCTTGAGTGCAGAGGTATAAGTACCGTCCATTAGGGTTCTGTTTTAAGAGAAACCATTTGAGTGCAGACTGATCGGCTCTATCAGCTAGGGTCATGCTCATCACAAGATTTGTTGCCAAGGAAGGCATGCTCTGACCTGGAATCGACTAAGCAGGGGCTGGAGGGTGGGGGACGTTTAGAGAGAATTATTGTGTTACATGGGCTTCCCAGGTGACGCTAGTGGTAAAGAACCTTCCTGGTGATGCAGGAGCAGTAAGAGACCTACATAGCGTTGCAGTAGATGGACCCCCGGGCTCTTTCTGCTCCAGTTTTGTGATGCTGCCATTCTGTTTTATTCTGACATAAAAGGAGCTTTGCCACGGGTACATTTCAGCCATGCTGGCAGAGTCACATGGTTTCACTGACGTCTTTTCCATTCTTCCCCATTCCTTTTTCATGTCAGTTCACTTTTCTTCTTTAATTCCCTGTAACATACTCATGGGTACGTTTCTGATACCAATTTTATTTTTTATTACTTTTATCCGCAAGATAAGAGCAAAGATGGCTATTACTCTTCAGTTTCCAAGATAGCCCTGCTTCATGTTTTTATCTTCACAGTTCTGTGAGGGACCGGAGCAGAGCTGTCCTGAGCATTTAAATTTTAAATGTGAGCACACAGTTGTGTGGAAAAGGTTACCGGAAGTTATCATTTGGCCACAGTCACAGTTGGTTGTTGACAAAAGTAGGATCAGAACCTGACCTGGACTCACTGTCATCTCCAATAATGCTAGGAAGATTCTAGATTGTTTGGGAAGCTTAACTACAGATTATCATACTCAACTCCTTCTTTGACCCACCGACCTCAGTTTTTTTCTTCTTGACAAGTTAAAAAGTACTCAGGTACCTAGATCTTACTTATAAGGGACTCATCTTGTTTCGTGAACAACAGAAATTCCTGAAAGCAGGATGTTAAGAAGGAAAAAGAGGTAAAACTGAAAGGAAGGTTAAGAAAGTGGGAAACAGAAGGGGAGTGCTAGTGAGGGCTGGCAGGGTGGGTTTTGGTGCCAGGACACTGCAGGGAGCTGGTGGTGTGGAAGCATGAGCAGAGTGAGCTGGGAGACCAGGTTCAGCTGCAGCAGACACAAATGTAAATTGACCTGTAGGAGGAAAGTGCATGGACACACACTAGTTGTGTAATGAGGGAAAATTGATAAAGGAAGAGGGATGATGTTTATTCTGGGACTCTCTAGGGTGCTTTTCAGTAATAGCCTCCTGCTGCTGCTAAGTCACATCAGCTGTGTCCGACTCTGTGCAACCCAATAGACGGAAGCCCACCAAGCTCCTCTGTCCCTGGGATTCTCCAGGCAAGAATATTGGAGTGGGTTGCCATTTCCTTCTCCAAGTGCTGCTGCTAAGTCGCTTCAGTTGTGTCCAAGTAATAGCCTACAAATGCTCAAAATAAAACCTCCACAGGAGGGTTTTAAATGGAAGATGGTGGAAACGGTTTTTTTGGTTCATGGCCTCTGAAAATAGATGCACTGTAATGTACACAATAGATCTGTTCCTGGAAAACTTGTGCATTGCATCAGCGTCAGGGGCTTTGTAAGAGAGTAAGGCAAAGGGAGCCGATGAGGAATCCTTCTGTCAAGTCAAGAATCACCCTTGTTTATCTATGTAGCAATTCCAGCGGGGATTTTATTGTTAAATGTCTTGAACCGGTTGTTCTACACAGGTGTGTGTGTTGAAAGCACAATCCTCTTGTGCCATCAGACCCAGTCAGATTGTCCCCACCTTACAGGAAATCAAGTAACTTCTTTGACTTCTTTGCAGATGTTATCTGAAAATAGGCTTGTTTGCCAGGAAACTGCGATCGCCCTTTAAAATAGAGCTTTCATTTGTGTGCCTCCGAACACCCTCCTGAGCTCTGTGCCATCTCCCCTCCCGACTTTGTTTCAGCACCTTCTAGCGGGCACCATGCGAGGGTGGTTAGAGGTGACCACGGTTCCCTGAGGCGCACTCACACACGACGTGGGAGGAAGGAAATATATGTGGTTGAAACATGGGAGGTATTGTGAATTCTCTCTTTACTACTCACCCAGGGCGGTTTTCAGATCACACTTTGCCTTTCAGTTCTCAGTCTTTGAAGCAATAAATAATAAAGACATCTCTTTGCTTGCTTCCTGAAGACTTAGACAATGAAAACTGTTGGCACAGGACCGGTGTATACACTGTGAGTTTGAATGTCTATTAAAAGTTACTTAGTCTTGTCTCCTACAAAGGAAGCTTCTGGAACATCCTGGTCACATGGCCTGCTTCGACTAAAGTCATTCATTGCTTTTTAAGACCCTCTAGAGAGAAAGATTTTCTCCTCTCTCGTCTCTTTGTGCAATAGCAGGGAATCTTCACCAAGGTGAACTCTGAAGCACTCTTGTGGTGCAAGACACACCCCTCTAGTAAGAGAGACTTGCTCTGGCAAAAGATAGCGTTAGCGCGGGCGGCATACTAAGGATTCCAGAAAACTGGGGATTCCCTGCCAGTCCAGTGGTTAGGACTCTGCTCTCCAGTGCAGGGAGTGCAGGCTTGTCCCTAGTTGAGGAACTAAGATCTCACATGCTGGGCACTCAGTTATTTCTGACTCTTTGCGACCCCATGGACTGTAGCCCACCGGGCTCCTCTGTCCATGGACTTTTCCAGGCAAGAATACTCGAGTGAGTAGCCATTTCCTCCTCCAGGGGATTTTCCCAACCCAGGGATGGAACCTGCCTCTCCTGTGGCTCCTCAGTTGGCAGGCAGATTCTTTACCACTGAGCCACCTGGGAAGCCAGATTGCCCATGCTTCAAGGCCTCCAAAAAAGAATCACTGGAAAATGATGATGTGTGAGCTGATGAATGTATCCATTAACTTATTGTGGCAAGCATTTCACAATGTATAACTATTAAACTATCATGTTATACACCCTAAATATATGCAGTTTTTGTCGGTTATTCAGTAAAGATGGAAGGAAAAAGATCACTGGGATAACAGAAGGCTTGAAAGAGTTTGAAAGCCTAGGAAAACATAGGTTTGCATTCTGGTTCTGCCACTTTACAGTGAGAAAAAAATTAGTCCTGGGGAGGTTAAATAATTTACCCAGGGTAACTTGGATGACTTTATACAAATGACTTAAGTTCATTTCTCCTCATTGTAACATTGATCTAATTACCATTTGAAGGTTAGAAGTCAAAATGGCAGGCAGATACAAAGCAGTCAGTAAAATCGCTGCTGTAGTCATTTTTATTATTATAATACACATTTGTTCAGCAAATATGTGTTGAACATCCACTGTTCCACTGTGCCAAGCACTGTTCTAGGCGTCAGGTGAACCAGTGACTAAGACAAGAACCTCTGATTGAGTCGGCGAGATAGTAAGAAATGAGACTTCAGGTGATGAGTGCAGTGAAGCCCACAACGCTGGTAGACTATCATAGAGAAAGTGGGTGGGGGCTTACCCATGAAGAGACCTTTCCCAGAAATGCTGAAGACCTGGATGTTAAAATTGTCTGCCATGAGACATTGGGGGTTGGGGGAAAAATCCAGCAGAGAACCAGGAAGCGAAAAGGCAGGAAAGAGCTTGTCTTCTGGAGGGAAGAAGCCTGCATGGCTGGAGCGTGGTGGGCAAGGAGCCAGCGGGACAAAGGCAGAGGGGTCAGTTCACAGAGGGCCTCGTCAGCCACATAAGGAGCTTGGGTTGTATTCTAGGTCCAGTTGGAGGTCCAAAGAAGGTTTTTAATCAGAGGAGAGCTGTGGATCAATTTGTTTTAAAAAGATATTGAGCTGCTGGGTAAAAGTAAGGAAAGAACGTTAGCAGATTGTGGCAGTAGTCAGGAGGGGACGGTGGCTTCGTTGAGATCTCGGCGTGGGAGATGGCGAGACACGGGAAAGCCTAACTGACAGGACTTGCCGGCTGAGTTACACATGGAGAGGAAGGGAGTGTGCGGAGGGTCTGTCATGAGTCATTGGAGGCCCAGGGCTGACTGAGGCCTGGTCTGTCCTCCCAGAGATGGGGAAGCCTGGGGAGTCTAGGAGGGGCGGAGGCTCTGTGTCCAGAGGGCTTGGGGACTGTACCTCCGAGGTGGCTATAAGGTACCCACATTTTAAAGCCAATTTAGCTACAGCGCCTAGATTTATAGTTCAGATTTGTACTCGTTCCCTTCTGTTGTTTTTGCAACTTTTTTTCTTTCCTCTCTTATCATACTTAAACGTTGGAAATGAGAATCCTTGCATCTTAAAGTTGTAAGTCTCTCCTGGCAGATGAACAGTATATGCAAGCGTTAAAATACGATGTGTGAATTTTCTGGCTTAAGTAAGAGTGCTCATCCCATTTTCTGACTTCAGCGTATAGTTTCCTACTAACATGGATAACAGAATTCAGAAAAGCTGTTACTTCAGCCATCCTGTGCCCAGTTGGCACCCACTTAAAGGATGAATGAATATGAAAGCTTTTCCTTGGCAGGAGTTAAAAATTTTTTTTTGAGAGGCTCTGCTGTACTTACTGATTTTCCAGGGTTTCTCCAGACCCTCAGATATGATAGGGATACAATAAATGTTTACTCGTTTGGGATTTTGGTTTTATTCAGTGTCTTTCCCGCATGGATTTCACATGCCTATTTTGTCTTATATACTGTTCTTTCCCTTGAAAGTTTAGTACCTTTCATATATTAAGATTGCTGTTCTTTAGGACTGTCTCCTCTTCAGTGGTAATCTTGTTTTGTTCGTTTGCATTACTGGGTTGTAGAAGAAAAAGATACGAGATCATGTTCAGGATATGTGAGGAAAAACAAAAATAGGTGTGGGAAATTATGTTTTGCAAGTTTTAATGATTGTTTCTCCTTTCTGAAAGCCAGCTGGTCTTCCCAGGTGGTGCTAGTGGTAAGGAAACCATCTGCCAGTAGGAGACATGAGACGTGGGTTTGATCCCTGGGTCTGAAAGATCCCCTGGAGGAGGGCATGGCACCCCACTCCAGTCTTCTTGCCGGGAGAATCCCAGGGGCAGAGGAGCCTGGAGGGCTACAGTCCATAGGGTCACAAAGAGTTGGACGCGACCGAAGCAATTTAGCACAAAAGCCAAGATTTATGTATTAAAACCCTGGCAAGTGTAAAATGTCCTAGCCTTGATTCCTTTTGTGTCCGTTACCTGCTGCTGCATAACGAATTATTCCAAGACCAAGAATTTTAAAGTCAGCACTCACTGATTATCTTGGAGTTTCTGAGGGCAGGAATCCAGGAGTGTTGAGCCGCTGGTTTGGGCTCAGGGTCTCTCATGAGGTGACAGCCCAGCCGTCGGCCGGCGCCGCAGCTCTCTGAAGGTCCAGATGGGCTGGGTGATCCTCTCCTCAGATGGGTCATGCACATGGCTGCTGGCAGGAGGCCGGCGCTGCTTTCCTTACTGCCCAGGCCTCTGCCCCAGGCCTCTGCAGAGCCGCGCAGGTGTCCCCGGGGCTCTCAGCGGGCTTCCTCAGAAGGAGTGATTGAGAGAGAGGGAGGGGGAGGCATTCCATTATTGACTCCAGGATTTTTGACAAGATGCTCCTCTCAGAAGTTTTCCACGTTTGGGGAATTCCCTGGCGATCCAGTGGTTCGAACTCCAGATTTCCACTGCTGAGGCCCCAGGTCAGGGAACTAAGATCCCACAAGCCAGGTGGCACACCCCCTCCCCCCAACTTTTTCTTTTAAAAGTTTTCCAGGTTTTGATGCAGGTAGTCATTTCTCAGATGAGAAATGTTTGGATCACATGTATCAAGTTTTTATCGGACTCTTCTGTTTCTCTGCCTTTCTGCTTACAGAGTAGTTTTATTTTAATGCTAAACCATGGCATTGGAATTCCTTTTTTTCCCCCCAGTGGACCATTTTTTTTAAGTCTTTATTGAATGTCACAACATTGCTTCCGTTTTATGTTTCACCTTTTTTGGCCAGGAGCCACATGGGGTCTCAGTTCCCCAAGCAGGGGTCTGACGCACATCCCCTGCATTGCAGGGTGAAGCCTTTAACCCCTAGACCTCTAGGGAATGTCTTTTGAAGACATTTCAGTGGCATTTAAACTTGCACTTGTCTTCCAAGAACCATACCCCTGCCTGAGTTGAAGTGCTGGCCGTGTAAGCACGTGTGGTCAAGCAGCACCAGAGCTGGCAGCGAGAGCGCACCCTGACCGCTCCCTCAGACAGTTACTAAAGGCACATCCCGACTTCAGAGGCGTCAGGGCCTGGAAAAATATTTCTCAGAACTGAAGAAATACAGCAAACAGTTCTCTCCCCAAGTCGTGGGGGGTGAGGGGGATGTTGTCGATCAAAGTCTTCTGCAGGTGAGTTTCTTTCCTCCTGGTTTTACAGAGCCTGGAACTCACAGACTCACCATCTGATGGGGAAGAGATCTGAATGAGTGATTTATAACAAGAATGAATATGCAGGTTATTTCCAAAATATTTCTCTTTTTGGTTTCAGAAACATAAACAAGGAAAGCCCCTCTTCTCTGATTCTATGTATATAACTTCTTTTTTTTTTTTATTTTTTAAGGAATAAAGATCACTGTAAACCCTGAATCCAAGGCAGTCTTGGCGGGACAGTTTGTGAAGCTGTGTTGCCGGGCAACTGGACATCCTTTTGTACAATATCAATGGTTCAAAATGAATAAAGAGGTAATTTTAATGTCTTATAAATGTTTTTTTAATTCCTCTGTCAAAAGAAGAGAGATTAATGTTGGGAAAGATTGAAGACAGGAGGAGAAGGGGGCAACAGAGGATGAGATGGTTAGATGGCATCACCAACTCAATGGAGCTGAGTTTGAGCAATCTCCAGGAGATAGTGAAGGACAGGGAAGCCTGGCATGCTGCAGTCCATGGAGTCACACACAGCTGAGTGACTGAACAACAACAAAAAAGAGAGAGAAAGATAAAATTAGTTAGCCTTACTATCTTTAATATATTTATAGGAATTTTGTTAAAGGACCTGCTACTGCTGCTGGTGAGTCGCTTCAGTCGTGTCCGACTCTGTGCTACCCCACAGAAAGCAGCCCACCAGGCTCCCCCGTCCCTGGGATTCTCCAGGCAAGAACACTGGAGTGGGCTGCCATTTCCTTCTCCAAAAGGACCTGATAGGTCCTTGTTAAAGGGTCAGTGTTATTACTGATGCATTCAATAATCATTACTTTCTAAGCAGTAATAAAATCAGTTCTGTATTCTGAAAATTGGAAAATGAGGAGTACACGGGGCAACAATGTTAGCAAACGGAAAACATCAGTAATACCTTCTGACATGGACATACAGAATTCTTTACAATAGATTGTTCCAATCATAATCTTTAAAGGTTTTCAAAGCAGCAGGAAGGGCAGTATTATTTTAAGCACTCCACATCACTGTATTGTATCAAAAGATTTAGGCTTGTGTGGTAGTTTCTGAAGTAAAATTCAGGTTGGTAGAGAGAGACGTTTGTTCCTTTCATGAAAGGGTTATATCCCTGAGCCACCGAACAAATAATTTAAATTTGCATATTGAAATTCTCTTTTCTTAAAACAGTCTTTGAAAGGACGTCCCTAGTGGTCCGGTGGTTAAGACACCAGACTCCCAACACGTGAGGCACAGGTACAGTCCCTGGTCAGGAAACTAAGATCCCACACGCTGTGCAGGGAGGCCAGTTTTAAAAGTAACGATGATAAAAGTCATTAAACTTCTTTGAGCCACTCTGCCGCTAGGGGTTTCTCAGTGGTCCGGCCATGTCGAGCTCCACTCTCGCGAGCTTCTCTCTTCTCCCTCATCCACCTGCCTCCTTGCCTGCCCTCCAGATGGGACCTTGAAACTCCATAATTATTTTCAGCCTGTGAGTCACATAACCAAACTTTCTTCTCAACTCAACACTAAAACTCCATTTGTAAATCTGAATTTAAGCTCAAGAGTTGTTCCAAAATGACATTCTTTCCTCTGATGGGGTCACCCTGTGCCTCAGAAGAAGCATGGGGATTTGTACAGCTTTTAATGTCCGTGGCTCACATCCGGGTGAGCCAGGGCAGCCGTGAACCGCAGTGACGGGACTGCGTGGGCACCGGCCGCAGACAGACCTGTGCTGGGCGCTTGACTGTCAGGAGCCCCTTGCCTTCCTATCTGGGCGTTGAGAGCCTGACTCAGAGGACGTTTTACGTGCCTAGTCTCTCAAGGGGTGGTACTGAAGTCACGTTTACCATAGCTTCTCAGTTGCAGAGTGGCTTTCATTTCAGGGAATGCCTTTGAGGAAGAAAATCATGGGCAGATCTTACTATGGTAAGTAGTGGGTTGGCCAAAGAGGTCGTTTGGGTTTTTCCATAAGGTGTCACAGGAAAACCCCAAGGAGCTGTGTGGCCACCCTGTACATCACGTGTGAACTGTGTCCTGATTTTGAGAAGGGGAAAAACCGAAGGGAAGAGGCGTGCCCACTGGGTTTGAAGAGCTGTGATGGGTTCTAAGGCTCTCACCAGTCGAGTTCTGTCTCAGTCTTTAGATTCATAGTCTGTTTCAGGAGGCATTCATCTCACGACCACTTGTTGGGCACCTGTCCAGGTTCTAAGGCCCGATGGTGAAGCCTGACACCCAAGGGCCCTGCCCCCTCCTCTGACAGACAGGGAGTAAGTGAGATGACTGTGCGTTAAGAGCCGTGAGGAAGATAAACAGGGTGATACCAAGGGAGACAGCACTCAGAAGTCTTACACAGGAGAAGTAACGGGAGGGTTTACGTTCTTAAAACACCAGCTTGCTGCTGCTTTTTCATGCGTGTTTATTTCTCTGCACCGGGTCTTAGTTGCGGCATGTGGAACCCAGTTCCCTTACCAGGGGTCGGACCCAGGCCCCCTGCACTGGGAGAGCAGCCTTAGCCCCTGGACCACCAGGCAGGTCCCCCGACTTCGCTTCTTAAATGGAAGCAAGAGCATAACAAAAAGACCAGTTACCTAATGCCCACACTAGACTGGAAATAGTAGTGTGAGCTCAGACAGGGCAGGGCAGACGAGCAGCGTGGGTGCGTTGCTTCATTGTAGAGACAGGGCTCGTCAGATCTGGCGGGCTGAATGCAGAGCCTGAGAGGAGAGGCACAGAGCTCGAGGATGACTCTATGTGTTTCACTCCAGCCTCTGGGGCCCTACTATATATACTGAGGTATTGGAGACTGGGAGAGGAAGAGATTCAGGGTGAAAGTCAAGAGTGTGGTTTCAGACACGTGAAGTTTGACGTGCCTATTACTGTCTGAGTGCATCTGAGTCCGCCTGGATACCCCAGAGGCAACTCTGAAAGTGCGTATAGGAGAGGAAGCAGCAGCAGAGAGACTAAGAACTTGCAGGAGAGAGCGAGCGCAGCCAGGAGAGGCCGGTCGGGAGCCCCTGGGAAAGTGTTTCAGGAAGAAAAGGGGGGTCAGCATTTCCAGTGCTGCTGAGAGGCATATGGGTCCAGGGCAGGGTATTTGGGATTTTGTTTGTTTGTTTGTTTAAGATATAAAGGTACTAGAGTATGTTTTTGAGAGCGCTCTAATAAAAGAGATGCTAAAGTAGGGAGAGAAAATTGCAGGAGCAAGGCCAGAGGGGATCAGACTGTCAGAGAGGAAAATACTTTACCCTCTTATGTTCTGTCCCTGGGAGCCAGTGAATCAACTGACAGAATACAGATTAAGAAGAGAAAGTTTACTCATGTGGTAACTTACAAAAAAAGTAGTTCCAAGCTGGGTTAAAGTTACAGGAAAGGGATGAGAAAGAAAGAGCCTCTAAGGAAGAAACATGGGTTTCTTTAGTAAATACGTACAGAGGGGTTTCTGGGAGAACAGACAGGTGATAAGAAAGTTTGTGATAATATCTATTCATGTGGGTACATAGTGGTCTTTCCATCTTCTTCATGGCCATGAAACTCCCCTGGAGAAGGGGGTTGTTATAGTGGGTTTGATCGCCTTCCTGGAAGTAAAAGCCACCTGAAGAAGGAATTTATAGTGGCCTCCTCCCCCAGAAGTTTCTACTTTTGTCAGATAAGGAAAGCTCTGAGAAGCCTTCTTTCTGCATCTGTTGAGTCCAAAACGTCTCCAGTTTGAACTAATCTTCATCCCTCACGCATCCCAAGGCCAAGAGGCCTTTGGTAGGAAGACAGGTTTTTTCCACTTTCACAGGAGAGAGGAGAGCAGCTCTCAATAGGCACAGGCTCAGGTTTGTGGTTCGGTAGCTGGAAGAGGTGGAAAAGGCGATGGCAGCCACTCCAGTGCTCTTACCTGGAAAATCCCATGGGCGGAGGAGCGTGGTGCACTGCAGTCCATGGGGTCGCTAAGAGTCGGACACACTGAGTGACTTCACTTTCACTTTTCACTTCAGTGCATTGGAGAAGGAAACAGCAACCCACTCCAGTGTTCTTGCTTGGAGAATCCCAGGGATGGGGGAGCCTGGTGGGCTGCCGTCTCTGGGGTCGCATAGAGTCGGACACGACGGAAGCAACTTAGCAGCAGCTGGAAGAGGAGAGATTCCTATCTGAAGTCAGTGGCTGAGAGGATGGGGTTACAGGAGAGAGGAAGTACCCAGGACTGTTCTAGTAGGAAGGCAGACTAGATAGGTTCATGTGGGAGGGTGGGCAGGCAGCGCTCAGGGCAGTCTCCATCCCAGCTGTCAGATCTTGAGCAAAGCGGTCTTGCTCTGATGCCAGTTCTGAGAAGAGAGAGAGCTGAATTCAGTTGGTTGGGGCCTGGAGAGGGGGAGTGTGTTAAAGTCCTTTGTAAGGGGGCCCCTGTATAAGGAGGCACCTAGTGACACCTTGGCAATGTGCAGAGTTGGGTGGTGGTGGTAAATTGACAGGAGCAGCTGAGATGACCCAGGCCCGGGAGGAAGGCTTGGGATACCCCTGAATGGCCAGTCCTTCTGTCACCAACACACTTCCCATAGCTCTTCACTTCCCAGGCCTTGAGAGAAGTGTGCCGTCAAGGCCTCTACCCTCCGATAGAACTCGGCAGGTGAGAGACTGGGGTCTCAGGGTAAAACTTGCTCATATGCTCACAGCTAATTTGATCAGAGCTGAGATGTGCAGCCAGGCCTGACTTTCTGTGATCTCTTTACTCCTTCATGGTTTGGCTACTGAGCTCATAAATGTTGCAGTTCTCAAGCCTGTAAATACTAATGATCAAATAATTTTAAAGGACAGAATAGACACTTTACTATTAATGAGTTTTTGAAAGATATATGGGATAGAGCTTAACTGTCTGGTTAACAGATTTGTAAAAGACTGGATTTCAATGACTTCAGTCCTAAATTATTCAGCATGTTATTGTTTGCTTCTTAAGGAACAGATATTTTAGAACGGGGAGAAAAAAGATACACTTTTCAAAGCTCCCAGGAAATCATACATTTTGCACAGCACAGTTTATAAGGTGTATTTTGACGAGTCATTCACTTTTATCCTCTTGTTGATTCTTTCACAGATTCCGAATGGAAATGCATCTGAACTTGTTTTTAACACAGTGCATGTAAAAGATGCAGGCTTTTATGTCTGTCGAGTTAATAATAATTTCACCTTTGAATTTAGCCAGTGGTCACAGCTGGATGTTTGCGATGTCACAGAAGTAACAGAAAGCTTCCAGAGTGAGTGATAAATTGAGTGCTGGGATGGGAATTGCCTCTTTTGAATTTTACTTTAAATGTTTGCTTTTAAATCATTTAAAAGTATCAAAGCCAGTACTCACCCAATATAATGTGTATGCACTCCCCCCAGTGTAATGTCACCAGTCATTAAGATGTTATCCCATGTGCTCTGATTCTTTTTCTGTATGGATGGATGGATAGACAGACAGATAGACAAAGAGAGACATGCAGGTGTTTGGGGATGAAGTGACCTTTCTCAATCTGGCCCTGCTGCTGACCTCTGAAAACTTGCCGCCTATCAGGGGTCTGAATGTTGTGGTGTCTGATTTTGGAGGAGAAAAGAAATCTATTGCAGTCTTGCTCACTTTTGAGTTCCTTTCTATACTGTGTTTTTTTTTTCTCCAAACTATTGTATTACTCCTAAAAAGTTGTGTCATGGAATAAAGTCTTATCTGTAGAGGTGTTATTGGCGTGGCAAGGCTTACAGGGTATCAGTCACTACAATGAAGCCTTTCATCCAGCTAGCTTTCTATTTCTACTCTGCCCATCCGCTTTTTAGGATCAAGGAAAAACCCCAAGGTCTTCTAAAGAGTAGCCATCAGGTATTATTTTATTTATTCACACACAATCAAGGACCATGTTTGTCATTTTTGCCAGACAAACAGCATGAGGGAAACAGACTTTTGTTACCAATTGTGTCTTCCATTCTTCTCAGTTTAGCTTTTCCCACAACTGAAAAAAGTCTCTAGAAATAGTCATGATTAATTAAGAGAGTGGTTTATATTATTTTAGAATATTTTTGTACATGTAATGAACTTTCATGTTCATGAATAGAATATTGTTCATTCAACAAATATTGATCACCTGCAGTGTGCTAGACACAGAATTTCATTGTTACCGCAACTCATTGACAAGCCCCCTGACCTCAAGGCTCTTAAAAAGACTGACAGATGAGCCTTCAATAAAAAATGCTTTCTGATATCTGCTTTGGGAAGAAAAGCTAGGGATACCCCATCCATATTTATTCAGTGCTAATAGCAAAACTCCTGATTTCAAGAAGGCAAGTTAAATCAAACAGCAGAACATAGAACTTTCTGTTTTTAACATGAATGTCACTCAAGATGTTAAGTCCTTTGCTCTACCAAATATGGCTAAGCACATTTAGAAACCACGTGAACTATTTTCCCCTGTTGAATATATAGGGCATGCGAATACTTTGAGAAGCTCTGCAGGAAAGAAATCTGTCTAACTTTGTTTAACCCAGAATGTTCTAAACTTATTTGTCCATAGCATCCTTTTATCCATAGAACATATCTTAATATTTCTAGAAGTGCAACAGTTTTCTGAAATATGGTTTGGGAGAGTCTATTAAAGATTGTGGGGAAAAAAATTAAGGATAAACTTGAAAGCTTTTTTTTTTTTTAATTAAAGTTTTAAAAGGTTTTTTTAACTTAGAGCTTTTATGTTCATTGCTATTTTTCTTTTAATTTAAGGCAGTTGGGATGGCATCTCTGAATCCAAGTTGCAAATCTGTGTTGAACCAAAGTCCCAAAAGCTGATGCCTGGCAGCACGTTGATCTTACAGTGTGTGGCTGTCGGAAGCCCCATTCCTCAGTACCAGTGGTTCAAAAATGAATCACGGTTAACACACGAGACAAAAAAGCTATACATGGTAGGAAGCTGGTCTCGGGGACATTTGGGGTGGTTAATATGTGAAATAAATAGTATAATGAAAAATCACAGTGAATAGTGATTCATATTTGGGGTGTTTTCAAGTGTTTTTTTTTTCAAGTTCTTTATTATCCAGTATTGATTCTTATATTTGCAAAAGGACTAGAACACCATGCCAGCCCATATGTAAGTGCTTACATGAAAGGTGTCAACTAGTATTGCATCAGACTCACTACCGTTAGAGTCACTATTATTTGCTTGCTGATACTTGACCTAATGTAATGAATGGAAAAAATGGAGGAAAGTCTGCAGTGTTCAGTTCTGTAGGGTTTAAAAAAACAGTCATTTTCTCCAGGCCATTTTAAATTAAAATTAAAGAGTCTGTCAATATGTACATGTTCTGATCCTGATTTAGGTACCGTATGTGGATGTGGAGCATCAGGGAACCTACTGGTGTCGTGTATATAATGATCGAGAGAGTCAAGACAGCAGGAAGGTAGACGTCATCGTAGGTAAGCAGTACCACTCAGGGTTCTGACCAGTGGAGCTATATAAGATGACGTGTACTGAGCAGTGGAAATTTTATCCACCCATTCTATCTACTCGTCTGTTAAGCACCCGGAATTATTTTTGCTTAAATAGAAATTTGAGAGAATGCATCCTAAATTCATAACGAGGAGTCACACATAAAGAACAGAAAAGAACCAAAAAAGATTATTTAGATCTTTTTAGTCTTTTATAGTTTATATTAAACATTTATGGCAAAAAATGTATTCTGAGCTTTAGCTTGAAAAAACCTTGGGTTTAATGGAAAAAGGTTTTTAATAAAACATTATTAAAGAAGCAAACATCACAGATATATGCAGAATGACTGTTAATCAACAGTGCCACTTACGAAATACATAATTTGGGAGTGGGTTCTATTTCAGTTTCATGCATTTAGTGATGTTGTCAATAGTAGGAGATATTAATGCAATTGATAACGTATGTTGGTTTGCCAACATATTTCTATGATATTTATCTCTGTTTGCTTGATGGCCGCCCTTCCTAAGATCATGAATCACAATGTATTCACATTTGTTTTCTCTGGAACAAGGAAGAACAGATGAGGCAGTGGAATGCACTGAAGGTAGCGTAATCCTTTGGTTTGAAAGCAAATATCCTGCATGCTGGTTCCTCTTGCGATTGGTGGAGTGCCCTGGCCTACTGAGTGCAGTGATGGAAAAAATACTAGCTATAAGAAAAGATGTTAATGCAAGGATACTGTATCTTAGTCTTCAAGGGTTCATAAATTGCCCCAGACACTATTCAGTTGGCACATTATTAAAATAACTAATTTCCAACAATATCTTACGAATAGTGAACAGTGTGATTAATTCTTAATGTTCATTTTTGTCTTCATAAAATTTAAAAAAATACATGGCTATCCTGTCATGGACAGTTGTTTAGATTATTTTATTTATCTGTTTGCCATAATAAAATGCCTCTCAAATGCAAACATAATTTCTGTAACAGTTTCAGGACTGGAAATTTATTGTTTAATCCAGGTAATAATAAATATCCTGTTTTAATATAAGTTTATAAGATCCATTCTTTGAAGTTATAAGACTATAGATTAAGGTATCATGTCGCCTTTACCACACTATACGGAGAACTGAAAGTTATTTTAACATAAACTTCGAATTTATTTTGACTAACCACACCCTTGCACATGAGTTGTGATGAATAAATTTTAAAACTTAAGTTACCTGCTCCTAGTGTGGTGTCATGCTGTTTTGCAAAATGAGATTTGTGGAAGCAAAGTATTTTTTCAATTTCTGCCTCTTTTACCTGTTATAAAAATCTTTGGCTCTACTTGGGCAAAGTAAGAAAATAACGTCACCTCTTAGGTTTCTTGATTTCCCTGTCCTTTGGATTGTTACGGTGTCACTCTGAAGTTCTGAAATTACTGTCTTTGTCCCAATCATAGTTGGCGACAAGAATTCTCTAGCATAAGGGTGCACTGTAATCGCGTGGTCTATGGTCCCTGGATGAGGGAATCTTTGTAAAGAGATCCTAAGCAAACTCCTCTTCCTTCTTTTTCACCTAATTGCATGATTTTAAAAGTCTCCTAACATTGCAGACTTCTAAGAAAAAATATAAACTAGCATCGCTAGCTTCAGGGTGATGCATGTCAGTTACCACCTAGCTGGTTTTTTACCTGCAAGATTCTCCCTATAATTTTGCAGTGGCAAACACACTATTAGATAATAATTTTCAAATAAATCTGTTATGAAATTACTCCCAAAATTTCAAGTGGAAAAATGAGATCCAACTTTTCTTTCTAAAAAGTCTGCAGTGTTGAAGCATTTTATAGTTGGTGGATGGGCACACAGCAACGATGTCCTGCAACATACCTTATCTTTTTTACCTGTAGAACCAGGTTCATTTTATGTGCTTTGTTACAGATCCCTGATTGGGACAGAGGGTAGGGGTTCAATAGGTGGGATTCAGGTTTTTTTTTAAGGGCAGTGAAAACACTCTGACAGTTGTAGTAGTGAATGCATGTGTGCAGGTTTTAGATCATTTAGGAGGTCAGAGGAGGGGAATCCCAGCATGGAATGAGACATGACAAAAGAGCCTAAACTTGGACTTCTTGGGTGGTCCTGCGGTTAAGAGCCCACCTGTCAATGCAGGGACACAGGTTCGACCTCTGGTCCAGGGAGATCCCAGACGCCTCAGAGCAGCTCAGCCTGTGCCCCACGCCTGCTGAGCCTTGCTCTGAGCCCGTGAGCCACACAGAGAGTGCTCATGCAGCAACGGACGAAGACGCAGCACAGCCAGATAATAAGAGTCGAAGCCTGTCACACGGGGGGAAGCAGCCTCACCGACTGTGGGATGGAAGAACAGGGGCTGGCCTGAGTGCCTGGGAAGGAATGAACACAGACGATGGAAGAAATTGTACGTGACCCTGTACTCTAGCAAATAGCACTGTGTAGTCGGTTTTATATCACAGAGATTACTGCACATTTTATGAGTAGTATAGCATTTGTAGTTTATTGTGAATGGTAACTTTTATCTTCATAAACTTTGTAAAGGAAAAATAGGTAGCTGTAATGTCATAGGTATTTGCTTCGATGATTGTCTCCTTCCATTAGCCAGAGGCTGTGTGCTGTGTTTAGTCACTCTGTCTTGTCTGACTCGTTGCAGCCCTCACAGACTGTAGCCCACCAGGCTCCTCTGTCCGTGGAATCCTCCAGGCAAGAATACTGGAGTGGGTTGCCATGCCCTCCTCCAGGGGATCTTCCCAACCCAGAGATCGAACCCATGTCTCCCACATCGCAGGCAGATTCTTTCCCATCTGAGCCACCAAGGGGCTACAGGTTAACAATCCAGAAACCACAATACCATTAAAAACACATTCCACCAGAATATATCCTGATTTAGAGACATTCCACAAAATACCTTATTGGTAATCCTCAAAGTGGTCAAGTTTATCAAAAACAAGGAGGATCTGAGAAACTGTCACAGCAAAGAGAAGCCCAAGGAAACACAAGTAAATGTGACGTGGTGTCCTCAACAGGGTCCTGGAACAAAAAAAGAACATTAACGGTTCACTAACTGTGATAAATATGCCTTCCTAACGTCAGACGCTAAAAATGGGGAAAGTAGGTGGGTGTATGCAGAAACTCTGCAGTGTCCTCACAGTAGTTCTCGACATCTTAAACTGTTCTAAACTCGTTTATTTTTAAAAATACCATTTGAGGTTTTTAATTAGTTTCAGGAAGTGTACAGTTGAGGCCATGGACAAACCTGTCTCTTGATTGTTTTTGTCCCATAATTAGCCAGAAGGTCTAAGACACTTTGATCAAATTAAAGATGAGTCTGTTTAGCTTCTTGCCATTTGATGGACATAGTGAGAGGTTAGGAGTCGTAACTGACGTCCACACAGCATACTCCCTCCTCACAGTGTGCATGGCTTCTCATTTAAGGCATTTAAAAAATTCTAACCTGATAAAACACTGTAACACAGTTTAATAGCAGAGTCAGCCTCTTTGATCAGTCTTCCTATATGCACTGAATTGGCAGTTAAATTATTTAAAGATTATTTCATCTGTTTTCTCTTATTTTATTTTAGATGAATTGATGAATCTTGGGCATCCTGGTGAGTAATGCAAAAAATGAAGCACTCATTTGAGAGTTCCAGGTTATTGAATGCAGTAACTTAAGAAGACACTAGCAGTGTTCTTTTGCTGTAGCAGTACTAGTGGGTTTTTTTCTCCCTTGATTGACATATCATTATTTAGGGTTGAAATCAGTACTTAACATGAAGTTCAATTTCATGCAAGTGAAAATATTAAAAATACTCTAAATTGTAAGACTGTAGGGTAGAAAAATAAATATACTGAGGCAATATAAAGTATCAGTGTATTTCTTTATCATTATGAATGACTATAAATTAAAAAGGTAGCTAAATGGAGAAATGCATGAAATTAATTTGAGAGACGAGAAGCAGCCTATGAGAAAGTGACAGGAGTCACACTTCTGAGCTCGCCAGACCCCTGGATCCCCGTTCAGAGCTGCTCGGACATCCAACATGTCTGAACTAGTTGGGTGGGTGTCCATATCTGGAGTAAAACTGCTGTCAGTGGGGACTGTTGGTGCTCTGCAGACGAGTGGCTGGTCGTTGGCCATGAAGAGACTGATAGTTGGCAGGAATATTTATCATTCTTCGGCCAATTTTGTGAGAACCAATTTCTGAACAAGTTAAGCTAAAGGGCAGGCTTGCCTGAGATGAAAGGCGTAGTAATCGTGAAGGCAGAGGGCATGCGTCTGGGCTGTGGGCATTCCGGAAGGCACGAGGGAACCTCTGACTCTGAAAATGAAACCTCGAGAGAGTGGGGTCAGACGGGAGCTACATCAGGTAATAATCTGTAGCGATCCCTCTTCTTGATGTGTCATTTCTCGTTTTGAGCCATAACTAGTTTACTTAGTTTTGCACCTACGTTTGTTACTAAACATCTCTTCTTGTGAGCAGTGGTTGGGCTGTACTGATTACTATAAGCCCACGAGACAGAGCAGAAGGGCCCTGCTACCAGGGAGTCATTCCTGCTGGGCCAGCCTTGAGCTCCAGGAAACCTCCATGAGATTTGCTTCAGACACTCAAAACTAAGTGATGTTGGAACAGCCATCCTCGTCTTGTAGCTGATTGCTTCTCTTGACTTGGTTAGAATTCCCCTTTNGAGCAGAAGGGCCCTGCTACCAGGGAGTCATTCCTGCTGGGCCAGCCTTGAGCTCCAGGAAACCTCCATGAGATTTGCTTCAGACACTCAAAACTAAGTGATGTTGGAACAGCCATCCTCGTCTTGTAGCTGATTGCTTCTCTTGACTTGGTTAGAATTCCCCTTTTCCTAAATGTGTCTGTTATTTCATGCTCTTCAGTGAGCATCATGAAAAGCTATTTCAGGAAAACTTTTGCATACCAACACCACTAAGCTTCTGAAATTTCCCCGACCTTCATTATATCCTTGCTCCCCAAAAATTAGAAATACCAAATCATGTAAGAAAAAATTGAATATATTTTCAGTGGACTCCTAGAGCATATATATTATTAAAAATGCAAATACTTACCCTGTCTGTAGCAAGAGACACATGACCATCTGAAGTCCATCTTCCCCAGCGTGTCTTCCTGCATGGTCCCTGAGAGCTGGAGGTATTTCATATTGTGTACAGATGATGGCAAAGAGCATACCATGGAATGAGACCTCCTAGCTTGCTAACACAGGGCAAGCGACTCAGTCTTTCTCTGCCTCAGACTCCTTACCTATATCATGGAGGTAATAACAGTATATACCTCACAAAGTGTGGTTGTTTAAATCAGCTATATTTACAACACATGCAACAGTCCCAGGCCGGCATTCAGTAAATGTCAGCCATTCCTGCTGCTCTTCTGGCCACCGCCAACCATTTTCAGGCTGTGATTTCTACCTAGCATGTTAAAGAGTATCACCCTCAGCTGTAGTAATCAGTTACCAGAGCCATTCCCTGCCCCTGACTCCAACTCCCATCCAGGTGCAAGCTTTTAATCAGGAACCTGAACACCTCAAAACCATGAACTAGCTGCAGCCATTCTGCCTTTCGGTGTACTGCCGACGGGGCTGTCGCTGGTTCTCTCTAGCCCCAGAGATGCATCATGGGTAACAGCTCGCTCACCCTTTTTGTTTTTATCTTTCTGTAGATAATCAAGAGCAAACAGTTGACCAGCCTTTGGGTAAGTAGAGCTTTAAAACGCTTAAAAATGAAAGTGTTAATCACTCAGTCGTGTCCCACTCTTTGTGACCCATGGACTGTAACCCTCTAGGAGCTTCTGTCCATGGGATTCTCCAGGCAAGAATACCGGAGTGGGTAACCATTTCCTTCTCCAAGGAATCTTCCTGATCCAGGGATCTAACCCAGGTCTCCCACATTGCAGGCGGATTTTTTACCATCTAAGCCACCAGGAAGGCCCTGTAACCAAATATAATTGTAGCATATAAGTCTTTTATCAGGCTTATGAAGGGATTTGAGACTTTTAAAATTGACAACTTGTATAAATATTTGAATAACATGTTTTATTTTGGATATTTATAAAAGAAATTATATATAATATTGTAAAGTAATTAACCTCCAGTTAAAATAAATAAATTTAAATTTTTAAAAAAAGAAATTATAGAATAAGAGACTTTGAAAAGATTATGAGAGACTTCCTTGGTGGTCCAGTGGCTAAGACTTCATGCTCCCAGTTCAGAGGGCCTGGGTTCAATCCCTGGTCAGGGAACTAGATCCCACATGCTGCAAGTGAACGTTCTTGTGCCACTACTAAGACCCATCACAGCCAAATAAATAAATTTTTTTAATAAGATAAAAAATAAAAATATTGTGAATTCAAAAAATAAATAGATAAAAAAGATTATGAATTCAGTTTCTGAGACCAGGTCAGCTTCTGTGGAGTGATTTCTGGTTTGGCAATGTGCAAAAAAATAAACATAAAAGCAAAAAGAAGCATGTGTAGGTCACACAGAAGTGACTAATTCTGTATCTTGGTGGGGTTAGAGGTTAGGAAAGCACCTGAGAGGTTGCAATAGCAGTTCTGCATGTTGAAGGATGAATAGGAGAAGGGCCTTCCAGATAGAGGAAACGTGAAATCCTAAAGAAACGTAGAGAAAGAAGACAGGGTGTTTGTTGTGTTGGGGAAGTTGCGAGTAACAGACCGTGCCCACAGAGCAGTGGACCTCGGCCTTTTTGGCACCAGGGGCCTGTTTCATGGAAGACAGTTTTCCCATGGACTGGAGGTGGGGGTGGTTCGGGGATGATTCAAGCACATTGTGCTTATTATGCACTTTGTTTCTGTTATTATTACATCCACTGCACCTCAGATCATCTGGCATTAGATCCTGGAGGTTGAGGACCCCTGCTCTAGAGCAGGAAGAGCTGGAACTTAGAGAAGCAGATTAAGGCCAGGTCGTGAGGAGCCCTATTTCTCAGACCAGCCACTGGGTCAGCTTTGAAAGAGGGGTGAGCTTGTCCCTCCGAAAGACCAGTCTTGTATCAGTGTGTATAGACAANGAGCCCTATTTCTCAGACCAGCCACTGGGTCAGCTTTGAAAGAGGGGTGAGCTTGTCCCTCCGAAAGACCAGTCTTGTATCAGTGTGTATAGACAATGAACTGGAAGGGAGACATTGTTTAAGTTAAGAGAAAAATTGAGACTGTTGCAATAGTCCAGATAAAGAAATGATGAGGCTCTAAACCAGGCTAGTAGGAAGTCAGTGCAGAAGAAGACAGAGCAGGTTCCGGAGACCTTGGGATGATGGAATCGGTAAGCTGTTCTCATCACTTCACTCTAGGGTACAAAAAATACAGAGGTGTCACCATGCCTGCTCGGATTCTTGCTTGGGCCACTAGGCAGGTGGTCGTACAACCCACGGAGTTGGAGAACACAGGATCACAAGCAGGATTCAAACAGCAGCGGACTCTTGGTTTGGGCCTAACTGGTTTGAGGTGTTTGTGTCATGTCTAGGCAGAGGTACACAGCAGGCATTTGCACACGTGGGCCTGGAACTCTAAGGCAAGGCCAGGCTCGGAGACACAGTCAGGAGCGTCATTAGCATGGGGGTGAAGCTGACAGCGTGGACGGGAGCTTCCAAGGGACTGTTTAGGCTGCGGAGAAAGGACACTAACGGGGCGGGGCCCCGCACAGTGACTTCAGACAGAATCAGCTGCAAATTCAGGTTTATAAGCTCTCAAAAATGGTAGCTTTTGAGTGGCAGCTGTAGGCTGTGACTAAATAGCAGCTGTCCCCTTAAAAGGGCATATGGCCCCCTATTTCCTGTCCTGTAATATTCTCAGTCTACTTCACTCTCTCCTCTCCTCCCCAACCCGTGGTCTCACCAGGTAATTCACTTTCTTTGCACGGTGGCTGAGTCCCCAGACCAGAAGCTCTCAGGACTTGAGGTTTGACCCAGAACTGGCAGTGTCCCACTTCATTATGCTCAGAGAGGGCCGCAGGGCAGCCGAGACTCAGAGCCGGTGGCGGGGTCCGGTGAGGGGCCACCCTCGAGGGCCGTCTCCCACCACGGCCAGAAGGGCAGCCTGGACCAGAATAGAATGACTTTGTCGCCAGACTAAGGAGCTTGGGCTTTATTTTGAAGGACGTAGAAAGACGAATATCTGACTCACGGGACCAGTGAGGACTGCTGGCCACTCACTCAGGTGTGGGGTCAGGGCCAGGTCACCAGTAGGTGTCCAGAGGCTCTTTATTTAACAGGTGCCAACGGAGCGCTCGGTGTTACCAGCTCCTTTTCCAGTTGCTTGTAAACATTAACTCATCTGTGGATGAAATGAGTAGCACACTATTAGAATAATCAGATGTGGAATTAATGGTGTAACTTGTACCAGTGTTTAAACAATTAATTTCATTATGCTTTGGAAGATGTCCAGGATCATACAGTGAAAATATCTTTCTGAAGTGGTTTTATTCTGTTGCTTAATCAGCTGGCGTCTCTGTTCCCTTTTTCCAGTGAATGGTATATGTTCAAGAAGTTGTGGGTGGCTCTTACAGTAAATGTCTTTCTACAGAAAGTCTCATTTATTTTTAATCACTTGAAAACCCGTCATAAGGTGCTTATGTAGTTGTTATTTTGAAGTTTTCTTTGATTCCTCACTCTTATCTCCTCAACTTCAAATTTCACTGTTTCTTTCTCTGTCATGCCTCTGACTTTTTCTTTCCCTTTCTGCTACTAATTCCTGGAACCAGACTTTGTCATCTCCTATTTTGGCCACCGCAGTCTACTTCTCTGTTCTAAATCCACCCCAGTTCAACTATCACTGAGGAGCTCTTTTGCAAGTAGAGTGGGCAAGGTAAGTTACTGACCCATCATCTTTATTACCAAACTCAAGAAGATGCCTCAAGACCTTTTAGGAACTAAGTGTTAAAATTATCATTGGGGGACTCCCTGGAGGTCCGTTGGATAAGGGTCTGCACTTTCAGTGCAGGAGGGGCAGCTTCGATCCCTGGTTGGGGAATGAAGATCCCACATTATCACTGGGGAAAAGTTTTTGAAGAGTTATGGTCAATTATTGATACATAGATTTTAAGCCCCATGGTTCTCAAGTGGCTAAACCCTTGAATCTATATACCATACCAAGTGTCCTTTCCAAACAGATGACAAAAGCAGCTTAGCAGGAGCAGCCTGTATGCTTAGTCTAACAACTGCTTCCTCCCCTCTAAAGACCCCAGTGATTTTTTTTTCAGTTACATATCATAACTTTTTTCTGCCAGTAGAACTTAGCATAGGATATATACTAAATTGTCATAACATCCCACCAAGAAATCCACTGTGCAACACAGGCTCTTTACTCTGAGAATTTCACTGGGAAGCCCTTGTTGGGGCTATAATGATGAAAAGCTGGAACCCCAGGCTCCAGGTCACCAGGCTGGAACCGAGTCTGAGTCCATCAGTATATTAAGATTGGCTCTGAACTTGTTGATAGGGTTAATGGGCTCAGAAAACAATGCTCTGAATTATTTCTATGGATTAGCCAGCTAACATCCTGGTATATAATGGGTAAATTAGTGTAACAGTACATTTCTAGTTTATTTATGAAGAAACTTAAAAAAAAAAAAATACAGGTGATAATAAATCTTATACTGCCTCCTAACTGAAATCAACCCTGAGTATTCTCAATTTTTTTTTTTTTTGAGTTTTAAAATGAAAGACAGTAGAGGCTTTATGTCTGAATTTGCCTATTAAAATAGTCTTGAAAACTGGCCTTTTCTTTGGGATAGAAGAGATTATCATTTGTACCGGACTTAAAGTGACTCATTGAATCAGAAATGTGGCTTAAGTGTTGTTTAATTTTTTTTAATGTGTATACTCATAAGAATAGGCAGTTTGCAAGGTATCTCTGAAAATGTGAATATAGAGCAAAGATATCAGACAAGGGAATTCTCTGGCAGTCCAGTAGTTGGGACTCCACACTTTCACTGCTGAGGGCCTGGGGTTCAGTCCCTGGTTGGGGAACTAAGAACACGCAAACTGCATGGTGAGGCAAAAAAAAAAACAAAACTGTATTTGAGTCTTCTCACAAAGTAGGGTATTTTGCCACTTTGAGGGAGTCACTGTCTGAGTTGGTGCTAATTTTTCTCCAGACCTTGTTTAACCCTTGGCCTTAGTGTGGAAAAGGAAGAAATTCGAAAGAGATTTTTGGTGACGTTAGTCATCTTAAAGACCTGAAATCAGATCACTTATTGTAACATTGAGTCAGCAGTGTGACTGTGCCTGTTTCGTGTTAATTTATAAGTAATCTCCTTAGCACTTTGTGATGGAGGTTGGTCACCAAGTCCTGGCTCATGTGAGGAGGTGGCTCTTCAGCCAGCCGGCTGGAGCTGCCACACCCTCCTGTTAGCGCTGCTCCCTGCTGTTCCCATCACAGATTTAGACCCTAGTGTGTGCTGGACACACCCTGCTGCCAGCCCTTGAGGGAAATCTCAGATTTCTGGTATCACACACAGTCTCAGGTCTTTACTTTTAATTCCACCCCTGCTAGAATCCCAGGGACAGGGGAGCCTGGTGGGCTGCCATCTATGGGGTCACACAGAGTCGGACATGACTGAAGTGACTTAGCAGCAGCAGCAGCCGCTAGCAAGAGTACAGTTCTGAAGACCTCTTAAGCACTAGACTGTGCTCAGCACGAGACTGCGCTCAGCCAAGCTGTATACCAGATAAAGCCAGCTGATGCTTTTAAAGGCACAGGTGTGCATCTTTTCAGGCTCCCCAGGTGGCTCAGTAGTTAAAGAATTGCCTGCAGGAGATGTGGGTTTGATCCCTGGGTCAGGGAGATCACCCAGAGGAGGAGATGGCAATCCACTCTAGTATTCTGGCCTGGAGAAACCCGTGGACAGAGGAGTCTGGCGCAGCTGCAGGCGATGGGCTCGCAAAGATTCAGACATGACTGAGCACGCAACACATGGATCTTTTTGCCCCTTATGACAGAAAAGCTCTTTGTATGAGACCACATCTTTAGCAAACCCTCAGTTCACTAACGGAGAAGGCAATGGCACTCCACTCCAATACTCTTGCCTGGAGAATCCCAGGGACGGGGGAGCCTGGTAGGCTGCAGTCCATGGGGTCTCGAAGAGTTGGACATGACTGAGCGACTTTACTTTCACTTTTCGCTTTCATACATTGGAGAAGGAAATGGCAGCCCACTCCAGTGTTCTTGCCTGGAGAATCCCAGGGACGGGGGGAGCCTGGTGGGCTGAGTCAGACACTGAAGTGACTTAGCAGCAGCAGCAACATTTCACTAAGGTCAGAAAATGAACTGCTGAGATAATCATACAAAAACTCTTCACACTGCCCTGAGGCAGCCACATCTCACCCACATGGGAGTTTTTTTTTTAAAAAAAAGAAGCGAAGAGGAGACAGTACAGCAGCGGAAAACAGAGAATTCTGCTTCCCCTCCCCTGCTCTGATGGGAACTCTCCCCGCCCCTCATTTAGGTGTTCCTTTTGTTTCTGGCCTCTTCCATTATCAGCAGAACTGAACTTAATTTGATAGGAACCCAATTCCAAACATTCTTTATTTAAATTTGCCTATACTGAGCATTCTTTCCTTCTGTTATAAATCAGTAAAAGTATTACTGTAATGTTAGTTATTATTATGCTTCATGTACAGCTAATATCCTTTGCCTGATTTTCCAAAGCATCAATTAAGTTTAATTTCAGTTGTTTGACTTATCAGTTTCTGTATTCCTCAGTAGAGTGCATTGGTGATAGCCTAGCTCTAAAATGAAATGAAATGATGAAATCTTATTTGTAAAGCCTTATTTTTATTGAGTTTTATTTTTAGATTTTATATCCTCCTTTAAATGTCTCCACCTCCTCCT
>SJYA01004963.1:0-29029 GCA_006410615.1 Neotragus moschatus
TCGATGGGCGTGAGTCTGAGTGAACTCCAGGAGTTGGTGATGGACAGGGAGGCCTGGCGTGCTGCCATTAATGGGATCGCAAAGCATCATACACGACTGAGTGACTGAATTGAACTGAACTGAATGTGAGTTTCCATGTTACTCTTTCCATACATTTCATTCTTTCCTCCCCTCTCCCCATGTCCATAAGCCTATTCTCTATGTCTGTTTCTCCATTGCTGCCCTGTAAATAGTCTTTAGTACCATTTTTCTAGATTCCATATATATGTGTTTGAATACAGTATTTATCTTTCTCTTTCTGACTCACTTCACTCTGTATAATAGGTTGTAGGTTCATCCACCTCATTTGAACTGACTCAAACGTGTTCCTTTTTATGGCTGAGTAATATTCCATTGTGTATACACACCACAGGGAGGGAGAGGGAAGGGAGTTCCAAAAAAGAGGGGATATATGTGTACCTATGGCTGATTCATGTTGAAGTTTGACAGAAAACAGCAAAATTCTGTAAAGCAATTATGTTCTAACAAATAATATGCAAATCTGTTGCTGCTGCTAAGTCACTTCAGTCATGTCCAACTCTGTGTGACCCCATAGATGGTATCCCACCAGGCTCCTCTGTCCCTGAAATTCTCCAGGCAAGAACACTGGAGTGGGTTGCCATTTCCTTCTCCAATGCATGAAAGTGAAAAGTGAAAGTGAAGTCACTCAGGCGTGTCTGACTCTTTGTGACCCCATGGACTGCAGCCTACCAGGCTCCTCTGTTCATGGGATTTTCCATGCAAGAGTACTGGAGTGGGTTGCCATTGCCCTCTCCAATATGCAAATTTAAATTATCACAATTTATTCTGGTAATCTTGACTTAATTTCAGTGAACTATAGCACATTTGCTCCATTTCCTCTCCCTTTCTGTGTACCATTATTGTCATATATGTTATATCCATATGTTATAAACCTAACAGTATAGTATTATAGTTTTGCTTTAAAAATTAATAGAAAAGGTTATAAACAGATAGGTAGAAATAGATATACACAAAACCTTTTATATTTACTCATATATTTATAATTTTCAGTTGAAGCAACATAGCAGCTGAATGAAAATCCAGCTTTCTTATTAAAGAACCTGAAAGCAAGCCCTGCAGTAGACTGCTGAGCTGTAAAAGTGGAATTTACCCAACATCCTGAGAAAGAAAATGTAAAGGACACTCCAATTTTTCCTGAAATTTTGAAACCTTCTGAAACTTTAAAGCAAATGAACAGTATGATTCAGCACACACCTTCTTAGATGTAAAGCATCTCAGAGGGTTGCTGAAATTATTTTAAAACTCTAACCCTTTTCATTCCTTCTATGGACTAAAGTCCACAGGTATCTGTTATCAGATTTTATTTTTCAAAAAATGTTTATTCATTTATTTTTGGCTGTACTGGGTCTCTGTTGCTTTGCACAGGCTTTCTCTAGTTGCAGCTAGTGGGCTTTGTTGTCATGTGTGGGCTTCTCACCGCAGAGGCTTCTCTTGTTGCAGAGCACAGGCTCTAGGCATGCAGGTGGCAGTAGCTGGGGCACACGGGCTCAGTCATTGCAGCTGTAGGCCTAGTTGGCGAAAGGCATGTGAACTCCTCCTGAACCAGGGATCAAACTCATGTCCCTTGTACTGGCAGGTGGATTCTCATCCACTGTGCCACCAGGGAAGTCCTGATACCATTTATTTTAAACTTGAAAGACTTTCTTTGGTAACTCTTCTAGTTGTGTTTGCTAGCAAATAAGTAACTTTTGCTATTTGTTACCTTTACTTTTGCTTTCATATTTAAAATATAGTTTCACTGGATATAGAATTCTTGGTTGATATTTTATTTTTGAATATGTCATTTTATTGCCTTCTGGTCTACACTTTTTCTGAAGCTGTATTAGCCATTATTTTTATTGTGGTTCCATATACATGAGTTGTTTCTTGGTGCTTTCAAGATTTATTGTTTATCTTAGTTTTTCAAAAGTTTGACTATGATGTGTCCAGATGTGGTCCTTTTCGTATTTATCCTACTTTGGATTTACTGAGCTTCTTGGGTTGGTGCCTTCATATTTTCCATTGAACTTGGGAAGTTTTTGACTCTTGCTTCTGGCTTGTTTATCCATCGCTCTTCCTTCTGGGATTCTCCTTACATAACTGGCTTGTCTCGCTGAGATCACTCCTTTGTCCAAATAGCTCAGTCATCATTCAGTGGTCTAGCACCTCAAGCCCATGAGGCTCTCATCCTTTCTTGATGGATACTTTGGAGAATGCATTCAAAGCTGTAGTCCTTTTTCAAGTCTTCTTTGGATTTTTCTTTTTATTGGGCTTATTTGTATTTCTCCAACATATGCATAGAGTTTCCCAAACATCCTTCCACTTTATATATGTATTTTATGTTTCATATAACATAACCTTGAACAAAAAAGGTTTGAACTGCAGGGGTCCACTTATATGCAATTTTTTTTTGAATGGTAAATATGTACAGTACTACAAATCTGTGGTTGGCTGAATCTGTAACTGAGGAACTGCAAATACAGAAGACTGACTATAAAGTTATACCAGAATTTTCAGCTGCACAGACAGCACCCCTAATACCTACAGTCATTCAAAGGTCACTCTGTGTGTGTATCAGTCTAAACCTTTAACAAAATAGACTTAATATGGGAGCTATCTGATTGATTATTATCTGGTCTATTGGAATGAAGATAAATCTACTCAATATAGGAGATCAGAAACAATTAAAACACATTTCTTTGGTGAAGAAACCTTAACAACCTTTCTTGTTAAGGTTTAAAGCTTTCAAATAAGTTTGCAATGTAATTAATTTTTCATTCGAATATATTGTTTTTCATTCACCATTAAGGATCAATAAGTTAAGCAATACCATTTTAAGCAAAATTCTTTTGCCTAAATGTTTCAAATTTGAAAACTAAAAGAATACATCTGTAGTATACAGTTGACTATTGAACAGTGAGGGAGTCAGGGGCCCTGATCCTCTCAGCAATGGAAAATTCATATATAACTTATAGTTGGCTCTCCATATCTGCTGATCCTCCACATCCAAGTTTCCACCTCCATGGATTCAACCAACCAAAGATGCTGTAATACTGTAGTGTTTACTGTTGAAAAAACTTCTCATGTAAGTGAACCTGCACAGTTTAAAGGTAACTGCATTACTAACCCACATATGCATAGATTAGTTAATGAAACACGGTTACAAAATAGAACTTTTATTTTCCAAAAAAAGAGCTTTGTTTCTAACTTAAAATATCTGTGACTTAGCATCTTAAGATAGCTTACAATGGGTACCAGTTTTGTGGTTTCTTATTAGGGATAATGATTATGATAAAGATGTGAGTAATTATGTCTCTACAGCATATTAAAAAGCAGAGACATTACTTTGTCAACAAAAGTACATCTAGTCAAGTCTATGGTTTTTCCATAGTCATGTACGGATGTGAGAGTTGGACTATAGAGAAAGCTGAGCGCAGAAGAATTGGTGCTTTTGAACTGTGGTGTTGGAGAAGACTCTTGAGAGTCCCTTGGACTGCAAGGAGAGCCAACCAGTCCATCCTAAAGGAAATCAGTCCTGGGTGTTCACTGGAAGGACTGATGTTGAAGTTGAAACTCCAATACTTTGGCCATGTGATGTGAAGAGCCGACTCATTTGAAAAGACCCTGATGCTGGGAAAGACTGAGGGCAGGGGAAGGGGACGACAGAGGATGAGATGGCTGATGGCATCACTGACTCAATGGACATGCATTTGGGTAAACTATGGGAGTTGGTGATGGACAGGGAGGCCTGGCATGCTGCAGTCCATGGGGCCACAAAGAGTTGGACATGACTGAGCGACTGAACTAAGTGAACTGAATTATGTCTCCAGCCAGAAACATGATAGATTCTCACAAACTGCTGAGCCAGAGTTTAAAGTTTCAGCTGTTATCTAGTGAAGTGAGTTTGGTGCTAGGAAGTCAAAGGCCTGAATCTAATCACGAGGGTCTCCTTGTTGTCATTCAGTCGCTAAGCTGTGTCCTCCTCTTTGCCTCCCCATGAACTGCAGCATTCTAGGCTTCCTTGTCCTTCACTATCTCCTGGAGTCAGCTCAGATTCATGTCCATTGCGTCAGTGATGTGATCTAACCATCTCATCCTCTGGCCCTCCCTTCTCTTTTTGCCTTCAATCTTTCCCAACATCAGGGTCTTTTCTAACAAGTTGGCTCTTTGCATCAGGTGGCCAAAGTATGGGAGATTCAGTATCAGCATCAGCCCCTCCAATGAATATTTGGGTGGATTTCCTTTAGGGTTGACTGGTTTGATTTCTTTGCTGTCCAAGGGACTCTTAAGAGTCTTCTCCAGCATCACAATTCAAAAGCATCAATTCCTAAGCACTCAGGCTTCTTTATGGTCCAACTCTCACATATGTACATACTGCTGGAAAAACCATAGCTTTGACTATACAGACCTTTGTCAACAAAGTGATGTCTGTTTTTTAATATGCTTTCTAGATTTGCCATAGCTTTCCTTCCAAGAAGCAAGCATCTTTTAATTTCATGGCTACAGTGAAATTCATCAGCAGTGATTTTGGAGCCCAAGAAAATAAAATCTATCATTGCTTTCACTTTTTCCCCTTTTGTTTGCCATGGAGTGATGGGACCTCAAGCCAGAATTCTCCTCTTTCACCTTCACCAAGAGGCTCTTTAGTTCTTCTTTGCTTTCTGCCATGAGAGTGGTATCATCTGCATATCTCAGGTTGTTTTCTCCCTTCATATTTCTCCCCTCAATCTTGACTCCAGCTTGTGATTCATCTGGCCCGGCATTTTATATGGTGTAGTATTCATACAAGTTATATAAGCAGGGTGACAATATACAGCTTTGACATACTCCTTTCCCAGTTTTGAACCAATATGCTATTCCATGTTCAGTTCTAAATGGTACTTCTTGACCTGAATAAAGGTTTCTCAGAGACAGGTAAGGTGGTCTGGTATTCTCATCTCTTTAAGAATTTTCCACAGCTTGTGATACATACAAAGCCTTTAGCATAGTCAATGAAGTTGAAATAGATGTTTTTCTGGAATCCCCTTGCTTTCCAATATAGTAAATGTTGGCAATTTGACCTCTGGTTCTTTGGCCTTTTCTAAATCTAGCTTGTACATCTGAAAGTTCTCAGTTCACATACTGCTGAAGCCTAGCTTCAAGGATTTTGAGCATAACTTTTCTAGCATGTGAAATGAACTCAGTTGTATGGTAGTCTGAGCATTCTTTGGCACTGCCCTTCTTTGGGCAGTCCTCTTTGCAGTTCAAGGGACTCTCTAGAGTCTTCTCCAACACCACAGTCCAAAAGCATCAACTTTAACTAAGAGAAGCAAATAACTTCTCAGCCTTCCTGAACAGTGTTGTTGCAATGATCTTAGGAAAGAATTTATATGTAAAGTGCTACATTTTAAGTTACATTCCCAAGGTTCTTTTAAAATAATGACTTCCATATATTGACATAAATCAATGTATGGCAAAATGAGTACAGTATTGTAAAGCAAAACAAACTAAAAAATAAAATTTTCCCTTGAAAAAAAATAAAATAAAATAATGACTTCCTAAGACTCAAAGAATGAATAGAGATAAATCCTGAGACAACTTTGTATTCAGAGACAAACACCCCTGCTCTTTGAAGTCTCAAAGAGAGTTTGTCTTGATAAACTTATTTGTTATGTCACAAATTGTTTGAAATTCTTTTATCTAAATGGATAGGAGCCAAGATTGCTCACCTAATTGCATTTGTCACATAAACCTAATTATGTTATCTCTCCAAGAAGGATAAAGAACTTAACTTAAAAAAAAATCACTTTATATCAAATTCCTTTAATAACTAAAAATGCAGATCTATTGATAATTACAGATTGTAAATTTAATTTGTTGCATATATCATATAAGAAGAGCAAATCCTTTCAAGAAACACTTTTACTGATGTATCACTAATGATTTCCCCAGATCTAGTTGGCAGTCCATTACTGGATTTTCAAATAACTTTAACCACAAATGTAAGGATACTTAAAGAACTTAGATAGTCCTTGGAGTTCGAATCAGGAAGAAGTGGTCTATGCTTTGATTTATTCACTAAAAAATGGCATAATTCTTGTTAAACAAACATAACATATAGTTTTACATAAGCTTAAGTCAACCATTATCAAGCTTCCTTAGCTGTGGCTGACCAGTTAGCTGGCTAATTGCTGTGAAAGGAAAGAAACCCAACTGATATTTGCATGAGGTCCAGATTCTCTTCTAGAAAGCTAAGCCTTTGAAAAATCTACTATTAGGCAGTGGAGTTTTATGTTTGCTAATGTAGCCTCTGAATTTCCAAGCTTCTTAGAAACTGACTCTACAGTACAGGGACAAAGGAAACAATCAAAGAACTGATGCTGTAACTTCTACAGAAACTAACATATGACAGTAAACCGATGCATTTGCAGAGATGTTCCCAGTGTACCATGCTGACAAGCTAGCATGTTACAGCCCACTCTCTTCCTTTGCCTAAAATTGTGGTGGCTACATTAGGAATGACAAATAAAAAGACATAGATGATTTTTATACTGACCAAGGGGAGAGAAAGATAGAAAGAATATGAATGAACCAGACTTTAAAAAGGAGGGAGCCACGACAGCAGGAATAATCCTGAGTCTTTGTGGAAGCCAGGCCTAAGGTGATGTGTGAGCAGGTTGACCAAACCTGGGCAGGGCATGAGGTTGGCAGGATGCGAGATGTGCTCTTCCCTCAGCAGCATGGGTTTGTCTGCCTCATCTCAGGTGCCTGCAGGCAGAGGCACACAGTAGGCCTTCCCAAATGTCCCCTGTATGAAGTATCATCAGCAAGGATTCTGAGTAAAATAAAGGCGTTTTAAATGACAGTCTCGAAGGCTGATTTGGAGTCCATGTAGCATGAATTCTCAAAACTACCAAATCATCTGTGCATTCGTGTGAAAATGTTCACATTATAGCAATGTCTGTAATAATATTTCAGGCCTGTGCAAAATTCTCCATTTCATTTCGTTTTGCTGATGAGGAAAAGTGCTGAAACCTTATACTCAAAATGGGAGAGCCAGCTCAGTCCACTGCAGCTGCTTCCTGAGAACCCAGGGAGAATGAGAGATCTACAAGGAAACTCTCCACAGTCATCAGGGGCAAATCTCAACCAGCCCGATGACTCACTCTTCCCACGGCTGCCAGCTCTGGGCCTGACTAGGATGAAACTCTTCCCTGCTTGTTTTGAAAATAGACCTTCCATAAACTTTTCTATGCAGTCTCACTTTAATTAGAGTTAGCAAGATGTAAAGAGCCAAGAACTTAACCTCAGTAAAATCACAGCCTTTGTAGGCTTGTATCTTTATAAATGTGCGTATGTGCTAAGCTGCTTCAGTCATGTCCGACTCTGTGCAACCTCATGGACTGTAGCCCAGCAGGCTCCTCTGTCTATGGGGATTCGCCAGACAAGAATACTGAGGGGGTTGCCATGTCCTCCTCCAGGGGATCTTCCCAACTCAAGGATCGAACCCTCATCTCTTATGTCTCCTGCACTGGCAGGCGGGTTCTTTACCACTAGCACCACCTGGGAAGCCCTAAGATGTGTTAGGACACCTAAAAAGATGAAAGACTGATTGAGACTAGTGGAAGAGGGTGACTGACATTAGGAAAGTTAAATAATTATGGCAATTGATTGAATGAAGAGAAACAGGGATCAGAACAGACCTAGTCTAATAATACCTTCTATCTCTTGGCTTGATGTTGAGCTGCTACCCGTGAAAGGTGCTTACAACCTGCCCACAAATGTTACTTTTTCATTAAATATCAAAACATGTAATAAATTAATGTAAACTTATGAAGCTGATAATTGTACTGTGGTTATACAAGAGAATGGCTCTAAGAAAATACACAATCAAGGGTTCAGGGTTAAGAGGCCATGATTTAAATAACTTATTTTCAAATCATTTGGAAAAAACTATATGTAAACATGATTATATAACACAAATATGTATAATATACAAACACATAGTTTATATATTAATATTTATATTAGAATTATATTTACATTATAAAACATAATATTTTATGTATATTTTGCATGTAATATGTTTATATTATATAATGCATGATATTAAATATGTTACATACATTTTATAGATATATATATTATATGTTATTTAATAGATATGAAGAGGGAGGGAGAGAGACATTAAGAGAGAAGAAGAATACAAATGACCTACCATACGAGGTAAAGAATATATCAGTGTTCTCTGTAATATATTTTGTTTATAACTTTTGCTGATATTATTTTTATAAAGTTTGTCATTTAATTTTACTCACTGAATCTTGACTGAAGAAAGATTGTACACACAAGATCAGGATGTCTTAAACTACCAATACTTAAGATTCTCAAACCCTATAATAAGCAAGATTATTTCCATTAAATTCTTGAAGGCTTATGTATTTTAAGTCTATGTAACTAGAGAAAATGAAGTAATCAAACTGACTCCATGATGACTACAAGAGAGAAAAGCAGGCTCACAAAACTGAAATGCAAAACAAAAAATAAGTGGTAAACACGGGAAGATACTAGAGAATCAGATCATTATTTTGAAAAATGGAATAGGAATGGAAAGAATCAAGCATTTAGCAGGACTTTCCTGTGTAAGCCACACCACTGAGAAGTCAGAGAGCAGATGAGGGGAAGTTCCTGCCTATAGAAATATTCCAGCCAATAAATGTGGAGGGGAGGAGGAAGTTAAACTATTACCATTGTGCAACCCTAAATGAATTAATGGCATAGGTATTGATGATCAGTGGCTGCTATCCCCACACAAAGAGGGATTTCCAGAGATTAGGTCTCTTCTGATAGGAGAATACCACACCACTTCTGAATTCGTCTTGCCCCAAACAGCATGCCTAAGGCTGACCTAAGGCTCCATTTAAAGGAGACACACAGGAGAGGGGAACATATTAAATTACACCACGGAGATGTAACCAAATCCCCACTGGAAAACTTTTCAGTACAAACAGCTCTGCTTCTTTAGCAAATAATATAATGAAAACAAAATGACACAGAGGGAGGAAATGACAGATTAACAGACACCTTAAAGCATGGCAACCAACTGGAATGTGTGAGTCTTCATTTAGATCCCAACTAAAGAAAACTGTTTTTAAAACCTTTATGACTTTCATTACATCCTTGGAAATCTGAACAACAACTGATGACCTAATGATGCTAAGAAATTATAGTTTAAAATTTTAAGTGTGAAAGTATAGTGGTTATGCTTTTTAAAAGCTCTCATTTGAAGACACTTACTGAACTGTTCATAGATGAAACATAGGGATTATCCCACAATAACAAAGAGCTGAGACAAGATCAGCCAGGAGTCAAAGCCACAAAGTACACAGAGAGCTTCATAATCCTCCGCTATTGACTTTTGTGATTGATTGAAATTGTCCTTAATAATTTCTTTAATATGCCTGAGTACTGGGTCTATATTTTATATAAAGATATGTGAAGTGTATTTATTCACGCCCACGAACAGTGACTGCAGCCACAAAATTAAAAGATGCTTGCTCCTTGGAAGAAAAGCTATGACAAACCTAGACAGTGTATTAAAAAGCAGAGATAACACTTTGCTGACAAAGATCTGTATAGTCAAAGCTATGGTTTCTCCAGTAGTCATGTACACATGTGAGAGTTGGGTCATAATGAAGGCTGAGTGCCAAAGAATTGATGCTTTTGAATTGTGGTGCTGGAGAAGCAAGGAGATCAAACTAGTCAATCCTGAAGAAAATCAACCCTGAATATTCATTGGAAGGACTGATGCTGAAGCTGAAACTCCAAACTTGACCACCTGATACGAAGAACTGACTCATTGGAAAAGACCTTGATGCTGGGAAAGATTGAAGGTGGGAGGAGAAGAGGCTGACAGAGGATGAGATGGTTGGATGGCATCACTGACTCAGTGGACATGAGTCTGAGTGAACTCTGGGAGATGGTGACGGACAGGGAGGCCTGGCATGTGGCAGTCCATGGGGTAATGGGGACTTTGATACAAATTGCTGACTGGACAACTATAGAGATAAGTTATACACTCATATATATTCATAATTAAACTTTCTGATACCTATATGAGAATTTGCTTAGAAGGTAAAGTTCTACAAATGAAGATTACAGGTACCCATTCACAACTGGTGTCTAGAATTTATAAATTTTACATGCATGAGACACTATTCTCCGAGATTTAACTTCGAGTAACTAATCTTCACCAGAGCAGTAAGTACTATTGTTTTCCCCATATTCTAGGTAAGGCAACTGAAGTAGAGTAAGATAAAATATCTTGGAAAGCTAGGGTTTGAACTCCAGCAGTTCCATTCTAGGGCTCAGGCTCTTCAATTTTAGTCTATATTCAACCCTGTACCTAATCTCTGGGCAAGTTTGCATGTTTCAGGCATGGTCCAGATCACAATAAAACAGGGAAGGCTCTTTCAAAACAAGGGAAAGGTAAGAATAAGGCAGAGATCTAAAGACTAGCAGGTTCCTAGGTTTGGATGAAGAACAGGATTCTGCACAAGATCAACGCTATGAAATGAAGTCAGAAGACAGGGAGGATTAAGTTGCAAAGGTAAGTTAGGGAGTGAGGACATCCTTGGGTAGCCATGGTGGAGGCAATGAGTTTCTGAGAAGAAGATGGGCACTGTATTTTACGGAGGTGAAAAGAGAGAGGCCTGTAGGACACATTCCTGCAACGGTGCAGGAATGAGAAAGCAGGGCAGCTGTGAGAAATGAGATGCCACTGAATAAAGAGAAAAGAGTTAACAAAAACGAGAGGTTTGGGCCTGCACAGAGCTTAGGAGGATAGTGAGGTCATTACCGCAAGCACAGAAGAGCAAGTGCAGGAAGAGAAGCAGATGGGGCGGGACGGGGAAGGGTTTTGTCTGGGGCACTGATACCCCTCAGGAGGACAGGTCTGTTTGGAAAGCGGACCAAACTCCAGGAGAGAGCTCAGGTACAGGGCATAGATTTGGGAATCATCCTCCTGAGAGGTGATGGCTGAACTGATTTGACAAACTGAGTCTACCAAAAGGAAGCAGGGAGGTTGTTTGGTTTGAATTTCCAGCAGTTATGAGTTTCTTAACACACAGAGTTTTTCCTTCAATATTTTTTATGGAAAGAAAGACTCTTTAAATTCTACACCGTTTTACAATTTTCAAAAGTTTTACACACACGATTTCGTATAATTCCATAACAATTTTTCCCTACCCCTGAATTTTGGCTCTTTCCCCTCTCCTGACTGGTAACCCTTAGTTTGTTTTTTACATCTGTGTCTGCTTGTTTTTTATTCACGAATTTGTTGATTTTTTTTAGATTTCACATATAAGTGAAATCGCATAGTGTTTTCCTCTGTCTGACTTTTTCACTAAGCACAATACTCTCCAAGTCCATCCATGTTGCTGCAAATAGCAAAACTTCATGTTTTTTATGGCTGAAGAGTATTCTGTTGTGCGTATGTGTGTGTGTGATATATGTGTGTAATGTATATGAAAGAAAGTGAAAGTGAAGGCGCTCAGTCGTGTCCGGCTTTTTGCGACCCCATGGACTGTAGCCCTCCAGGCTCCTCCATCCATGGGATTCTCCAGGCAACAATACTGGAGTGGGTTGCCATTTCCTTCTCCAGGGGATCTTCCTGACCCAAGGATCGAACCCAGGTCTTCTGCATTGCAGGCAGACGCTTTAACCTCTGAGCCATCAGGGAAGCCCAAGTAATATATATACTACATCTTTATCCATTCATCTGTTGATGGACATGTAGATTGTTTCCATAATATATATTTTTTACAACTCTCCTGAGTCATCTAGCATAGGATTCAGCAAACTCTTGTTTGATTCATAAGGAGATATGAGAGGTGCTAGGAGTCTTTTCATAAGCAGAGTTCTATTCTCCCAAATGATCCCAATACAGCATTTATTTTTCAATAGTGAGGGTGTTTTTTGTTTTTTTTTTTTCTTACTGTTTCATCTGGGAACCAACTAATAGGGAAAGGCCAATCTCAAAACCAAACCTGTAGTGCAGGACAAAGAATCCTTTCCAGATCATTCAGATATACAACTCTACTCTATATGGAGCCATCTTTATCTTCTGGCCTTTACTACTCAAAAAGTGATCACGTCAGGATTCGCTATTGAATTGTTGGTCAGGTCTCACACATCATCAAGTAGTTGCTCAGTCGTGTCCAATTCTTTGCGACCCCATGGTCTGCCAGGTTCCTCTGTCTGTGGGATTTTCCAGGCAAGAAATACTGGTCAATTCTGCTACTGCTACTGCTAAGTCACTTCAGTCGTATCAGACTCTGTGCGACCCCATAGATGGCAGCCCACCAGGCTCCCCCATCCCTGGGATTCTCCAGGCAAGAACACTGGAGTGGGTTGCCATTTCCTTCTCCAGTGCATGAAAGTGAAAAGTCAAAGTGAAGTCGCTCAGTCATGTCCGATTCTTAGCGACCCCATGGACTGCAGCCCACCAGGCTCCTCTGTCCATGGGATTTTCCGGGCAAGAGTACTGGCGTAGGGTGCCATTGTCTTTTCCAACTGGTCAAGTCTAGCCAGTAGGAAAAGCAGAGAAAATGATACAAGTTTTTACCTGTCTCTAACTTAACAAACCACTGACAGATAAGGCTGCAGATAGTTAAGAATGAAACTACAGAAATGTGGAGAAAAAACTGTAAGAACTCTATGCTTTTGCACATTTAAAGAATTGCTAATTTAAGTTTAAAATCGTTAAAAACTAAAATAAAGGCCTGTTTCTAACAGCAAGGCCAACAGCAAATCACTTCTGAGTGTTTCCCAGAATATATATGTCAGATACTTAGTTTAAAGCTTTAAGGGATCCAAACAATATATTTTTTGAACTTGGTTTATTTCTCCCATGTCAGAACTTGATGTTCATACTAACTTCAAACTTTTCACATTTCCATTTATTGCAACCTTGGGTTGTGAAAGCCTACAACTTCACAAGATTTTATGGGGCAATTTTATGGTGTTAACAACTCCGTTAGGGGTTCTCCCCCAGGGGAAGGAAGAGTATTATTCAGAGGGCTCCTAAGCACAGGTGGGAATCCTTCTCCACAATCAAGAACCATCACCTCCCCTCCAAGGCAGTTAAGCACAGTCGGGAGGCATTTTGTTTGGTCCTGGTCCTGGCAGCCTAGGAACTGAAGAGCTCTGATACCAGTGGTGGTGCTTACGACTCTAACTTTTAGAAAGCTTCTCAAGCACATAAGTACCTCTAGGTGATTTTCTCTGTTACAACCACTTTACTGTGAGTGAAACCAGTCACCAGGGCATCCTTTTAGGGACTTTAAGCCATTAGTGTGAAATTTGTTTTGAATTTATTTCAGCCATCAGAGTTGATGCATCTCAGTAGCAAATGAGGAATTTTCCTTCAATGTAGCCCTGTAGCTGGGCCACAGGTAAATGCAATTTTCACTGGTGGGAGGCTATTGCTTGTACTTCTAAAATAAGAGAATTAAGTGAAAAAATGTAGAAATAGGGTTACTTGTTATTAATATAATTTAGTTTCTGAGGAAGATGACAGAGTGAGACAACACAGCAGAGGTTTTGCTCATTGTGTCTGATGCTGGTGGGTCCAGTGGTATGCTATAGATGAGAGTCAGTGCCATCGCCGAGCATTCTTAGGGCTTGAGTGGACTCCTCTGGAGTGGTGTCTTTTGATGTTTAAGAATCAGCATGATATATATCCTGTGAAGAATGTTTAAGGCGTGATAGAATACACTCTGAGGTCCAAGTGCATGTGCAGGTAGCAGGGTTCAGTCCAGACAGGACTCCAGGATTGGACTACATTATAGGTTTGTAGACTAAAATAACCGCTGCTCTCAAATTTTTCTTAATGTGCAAGAATCTGTGAGGGAACTGATTAAAATGCAAATTGCAAGGCATATGCCTAGACTTTTGATCTAGTAGACCTAACTTGGGACTCAGAAGGAGGCATTTTAAGCACCAAGGAGGCCCTCATATAGGTGGTCTGAGGATCACATTCTGAAAAACATTGGATATAATTTACACTCAGTAATTTCATTAAATATACCCAATGATAAGTAACAATAATCTCAGATTAACCTGAAACACAGATACCTTCACATTTCTGACACACAGAAGGAAGACTTTTTTATACATAGTAATAAAACTTTTACTGGCAGCTATTATTTTCAACTGATGCTTTTCTCTGTACGTGATTTGAAACTAAAAACAATACAGTTGCTTGCAAAATTTGCTTTCTTCTTGACTTAGACTGTATCACTGAAAAAAAAAATCTTACTTTTCAATTTTTAACTCAGCAAGACAAACACATTCAAGCTCTTGGTTACTAGAACAAATTCCCTAAGTAGAATATGATACCAAGAGAAAATATGTTTTAACAAGACCCTGAACTGTGTTTTTACAAAGATCCTAATAGCCCCACTGTAGTTGTTACAATTTATTAAATTCAATTTATATAAGTGGAAAGCCCTTAAATATACATTTTATGATAATATGCGTTTAAGATGTCCCCTGATATATACTATACATACTGCTAGACTATAATGGCTGTTAACCTGGTAAAATTAATAATATGCATTTTAAATGACCTGAACTTTCAAAGACTCCCAGAAGATTTTTTTAAGTGAAATTTTTGAAATAAGGTAAATTATTATAATTCTGAAGACAAAGAAATGTTTCAGGAACTTTTGAAGACGCTCAGTGATGGTGAAGAAACATAGGTTCCAGGGTCCCTGTGGGTCTCCACTTCCCATCGTCTTCACTCACTTTACAGGGGTCCTGGTTTTTTTGGATTAAGCTCTCTCTCCAACAGACCTAACTGCAAAGTCTCTGTGTCTCCTCTCATCCTCATCTTCTTTTCTAACAGGGCTGAACTCACACTGCACCATGGAACTGGATGTCCAGATGGGTGTTTCTACTCAGAGGAAACAGTAAAGAAGTGATTGTTATGCCTCCGTGTTTGGCATTAGTCCTTCTCCTGATTCACTTGGACTCTCTTCTGCTGAAAGTTAGAACCTGTTACAAGTGGAATCAGTAAGCTAAAGAATCCAAGACCATCCCACACAATAAAACTCAGGTTAAACATAAGTTTTAACCTTGTACTGTCAGAATTTCAATAGTGAGAAACTTTTTTTCATGTATTAAAATGCCCAGGGGGGGTGGAAAATCTCTTCCGTAAAAGGCATGTTTGATGTGTATTTTATATTTTGACCCTAACTCCTCAGGTAGGGAGACTTTTTGTACTGATACTTATCCAAATTAGGTCTAAAAACCAATCAATTGCCCTCAAGTGCCACCGGCTCTTAAATGAAGCTGTTAATTTGGTTATTATATTTGCAATAACTCTTTCTTTAAAGTGAAGAAAATTATCAATGTCTTATGAAAAGGTTTTAGGGTGGTCTCAGATAATATCACAGCAGCATTTTTGCACTGTTTGCAGATGGCATAGAAAACCATAAAGATAGTATGAGAAAATTACTAGAGCTAATCAGTGAATTTAGCAGTCTCAGAATACAAAATCAATACACAGAAATCACTTGCATTCCTATATACTAACAATGAAAAATCAGAAAAAGAAACAAAGGAATCAATCCCATTCACTGTTGCAACAAAATGAATAAAATATCTAGGAATAAACCTACCTAAGAACACAAAAGGACTGTATACAGAAAAATATAAGACACTGATGAAAGACATCAAAGATGACATAAACAGATGGAGAGATGTTCCATGTTCTTATGCAGGAAGAATCAGTATTGTGAAAATGACTATACTACCAAATGAAATCAACAGATTCAATGCATTCTCTATCAAATTGCCAATGGCATTTTTCATAGAAGTGAAACAAAAACTCACAGTTCATATGGAAACACAAAAGACCCCAAGTAGCCAAAACAGTCTTGAGAAAGAAGAATGGAGCTGGAGGAATCAACCTTCCTAACTTTAGATTATATTACAAAGCTACAGTCACCAAGACAGTATGGTACTGGCACAAAAACAGAAATATAGACCAGTGGAATAAGATAGGAAGTCCAGAAATAAATCCACACACCTATGGGTACCTTAAATTTGACAAAGAAAGCAAGACTATACAATGGGGCAAAGACATCTTTTTCAATAAGTGGTACTGGAAAAACTGGACAGCTACATGTAAAAGAATGAAATTAGACCACTTCCTAACACCATACACAAGGATAAACCCAAAATGGATTGAAGACCTAAATGTAGGACCAGAAACTATAAAACTCTTAGAGGAAAACATAGGCAGAACACTCAACGACATGAATCAAAGCAAGATCCTCTATGACCCACCTCCTAGAGTAACGGAAATAAAAATGAAAGTAAACAAGTGGGACCTGATTAAACTCAAAAGCTGTTGCACAGCACAGGAAACTATAAGTAAGGTGAAAAGACAACCCTCAGAATGGGAGAAAATAATAGCAAATGAAACAATTGACAAAGGATTAATTTCCAATCTACACAAGCAGCTCATACAACTCAATACCAGAAAAACAAACAACACAATCAAAGAGGGGGAAAAAACCTAAACAGAAATTTCTCTGAGGAAGACATACAGATGGTTAGCAAATACATGAAAAGATGCTCAACATCACTTATTATTAGAAAAATGCAAATCAAAACTACAATAAGATTATCACTTCACACTAGTCAGAATCAAGTCAAAGTCAAAGTGAAAGTGGCTCAATCATGTCTGACTCTTTGCAACCCCATGGACTGTATAGTCCCTGGAACTCTCCAGGCAAGAATCCTGGAATGGGTAGTCTTTCCCTTCTCCAGGGCATCTTTCCAACCTAGGAACTGAACTGCGGTCTCCTGCACTGCAGAAAGGTTCTTTACCAACTGAACTATCAGGGAAGCCCCTAGTCAGAATGGCCATCAACAAATAGTCTACAAACAATAAGTGCTGAAGAGGGTGTGGAGAAAAGGGAATGCTCTTACACTGTTGGTAAGAATGCAAATTGATACAGCCACTATGGAAGATGGTATGGAGATTCCTTTAAGAACTAGGAATAAAATCACCATATAACCCAGCAAACTCACTCCTAGGCATATACCCTGAGGAAATAAAAATTGAAAAACACACATGTACCCTAATGTTCATGCAGCACTATTTACAATAGCTAGAACGTGGAAGCCACCTAGATGTCCATCGACAGACGAATGGATAAAGAAGTTGTGGTACATATACACAATGAAGTATTACTTAGCTGTAAAAAGAAACATTCAAGTCAATTCTAATGAGGTAGATGAACCTAGAGCCTATCATACAGAGTGAAGTAAGTCAGAAAGAGAAAGAAAAATATCATATACTAATGCATATATATGGAATCTAGAAAGACGTTCTGAAGAACTTATTTTCAGGGCAGCAATAGAGAAACAGACATAGAAAACAGACTTATGGACACGGGGAGAGGGGAGGAGAGGGTGAGATGTATGGAGAGAGTAACATGAAAACTTACATTACCATATGTAAAATAGACAGGGAATTTGCTGTATGTTTCAGGGAATTCAAAATTCAAACAGACTCTGTATCAACGTAGGGGTATGGGATGGGAAGGGAGATGGGAGGGAGGTTCAAGATGGAGGGGTCATGTGTATACCTATGGCTGATTCATGTTGAGGATTTACAGGAAACAACAAAATTCTCTAAAGCAATTATCTTCAATTAAAAAATAAATAAAATTTAAGAAATTTAAAAATAACCTAAAATATATGGAAATTTTATATAAATTCCTAAACATGATCACATAAAATATATTTTAGATTTAAAAATGTTGTATAAAATATTTGACATAATCTCAAAACATATGTATCTGTAAATTTATACAATAGGTAAATATTTATACATATATGAGTATAAAATTTATAAGTATGATATATTAAATTTATAAATACAAAATGCTTCAGATATAAAATATTTTAAAATATAAAGTATACATGTATAATGTAAATAATGAAGTATAATAATAAATAACATTCCTTTTCCCACACTTTTTTGTTTTTATTCCTTCTCTGAACCTTCGCTATCAACTTTGTAGGTGGCCTTCCAAACTTTCCATCCAAACTCATATAATCATTGCTGGATACACACACACACACACACACACACAAGGGATTACACACACACTATGAATGTCATATCTCTTTTTGCCTTAAAATCGGTTATAATACACACATTTTCTACATCTTATTTTCTCCCCCAACATTGCTTTCTATAAATCAATTTAGATTACCCAGTACAGTCCTAAGATATTCTCTTCAATAGTTCCATAATATTCTCTGATACAGATGTACCATAACTTGTGCAAGTGTTTTCTTGTTAATGATTATTCTCTTTCCACCTTTCTACCACAACAAATTACACTGCAATAAACCTCATACATACAGTATACTTTACCTAGATCAGAGTCTTAAGATTAAGCATTAAATGTCTTTTAAAATAGATGTTGCCAAATTGCTTTCCAAAAGAGTCTGCAGCTCTAAACATACCACTAGCAATGTATGGGAATGCCTTTGTCTTTGAATCACATCCAGCAACAGGTGCCAGGCTATCGTGTAAAGTCATAACTCAAAATTGCTTTAAATTACATACTGACTACTAGTGAATCTGAGCCTTTTATATGTTTCTTAATATTTTGTTTTCTCTTTACTCAACAACCTGTTCATATATTTTCTTCACTTTTGAAAATGAAATTGTTCATCCAATCTCATCCATTTTTAAAAACTTTCTGAAAAGTTACATGTGTTAACAGGTTGCCTTTTAATTACAATATTACCAGAATAATTATTTTCTAATTGATTTTGACTACAATCCTTCACCATTGAAATGTTTAATTTTTGTCTAATATATTTGTCATTTACTTTACAGTGTTTGGCTTCATAATCATGGTAAATATATCCTTGTCCTTAGATTGTACAAATGCAAAATATTTACTCTTTTGTTTTGATTTTTCCATAAAAAGTTCCATCTGGAATTTGGTCCATCTGGAATTTATTTTTGTATGGGGTATAAGATATTTTTCATGTGTAGAGTCAGTGGTACCAGCACATCTGTGGAATAATCCATCCATTTCTACTGAACCGAAATACAGTATTTATTAAATTCTCATAAAGTCAGAGGTTAATTTCTAAGTGCTCAGTTTTGTTCCACCTATATTTTACTACATATTACAACATTTATTTTATTATGGTAACTTTATAGAATGTTATAATGTCTGGCAGATCAAGTCTACCCTTACTATTGTTCTTAATTTTTTTCTTTTTTACTATTTCTAGGTATTTATTTGGCCTTATAAATTTTAAGCAATCTTATCCAGTTTCAAAACAAATCCAACTTTAAAACATCTCAGCATTTTTATTTGTATTGCATCAAGTTTACATATGACTTTGAACTACTGAACTTTTAATACTTAAACTTTTAAAGAAATTAGATCTTTTTCATATGCTTTTTCTTTGTATATACCATATTCCTTTCTTAATCAAAATTTCCCAATTTTTACTTGATTTACAACTTATATTAATAGAATATTTCCTATTTACCCTTGTGAATGTTTGTGGTTAAGATAAAGAAAATCTATTGCTTTTTCAATATATCTCTGATACCTAACCAATTACTCAAATCTCTTAGAAATCGAAAAATGTTTTCCCACCAGTCTCTTAGGCTTTCTACATATGCAATCCAGACTTTAGCAAAAAAAGGTAGAGGTTCATCTCTTTTCTCCAAAGCATGCGTCCTGTGCTGTGCTTAGTAGTCATGTCCTACTCTTTCAACACCATGGACTCTAGCCCGCCAAGCGCCTCTGTCCATGGGGATTCTCCAGGCAAGAATACTGGAGTGGGTTACCATGCCTTCCTCCAGGGAATCTTTCCAACCCAGGGGTCAAACCCAGGCCTCTGCATTGCAGGTGGATTTTTTACTATCTGAGCCACCAGGAAAGTCCTTCCAAAGCGTACAATTTATTTTCTCGTGATACAATGGTGATGACAATTTAACTCCTTTGATCTTAACTTTGCTTGTTTAATTTCTAATATAGTTTTCCCCATTTTATTTATTTATTTTTTTGCTGTTGGAGTTTAGTAAAAATATTCCATCAATTCCTGTTTTACTTGGAGATTTGATTATGAATGATTATTGCATTATTATGTATTATCCAAAGATTCTGTGTCTATCTATATGATCACATAATTTTTACACTTTATGTGGTTGATATCATGTAGTATGTTGATAAAATCCCTTAAATTGAATCACCCCTGACTTTTTAGTATTGAACTTTCTTTTACTGAATTGTTGAATTCTATTTTCTAGCATTTTATTTTAAAAATATGTATCTATAGTATACTCACAAATGAAATTCAGTTATAGATTTTTTATTAGGTTTGTTATTAAAATTGTGCTGACCTCTTAAATTCCGTCCACCTTTTCTTTGGTTTAAAATAGTTTGAATGACATGAGCTAAATAAACCCTGCTGAGAAGTAAATTAGTCCTTGTCCTTATTTCAATGGTAGATCTTAAATCATCTCTTCAATTTCTTCCACACAATTAGTGAAGTCATAATTTCCAACTATTCTTGATATATTTTTTGTATTTTGGGGAGAAAAATCATACATTTTTCCAGGTCATAAAAATCCTTTCTTTCGAATTACATATAGTAGTCTCTCAGAATTTTTTTAGTCCACATGGTATCTACCGTCAAATTTATATCTATAAATTTTCTTTCTTATTTCCAATTTGTCTCATCTCTTTTTTCAAATTTTCTATTTCCTAACTTAATTTTATTTACTTATTTTATTGGTCATTTTATTAAACCAGATTTTGGATTTGTTTATCCTTTTAGCAATTAAAAAAAAATTCTGTTGGGATTAAATTCTGCCATTGCAGCAGTGTGTACAGTCCTAGAAGACATTACACTTAGTGAAATAAGTTGCCAGATATATAACTATTTGCATCTTATAGCTTATCTCACTTACACATGGAATCTAAAAATAAAATAATATAAATGAATATATATAGCAAAACACAAGACTCACAGATATAGGAAACAAGCTAGCTGTTACCAGCAGGAAGAGGGGCAGAGGGAGGGACAAGTTAGGGGTATGGGATTAACAGATACAAATTACTGTGTGTAAATTAGACAAGCAACAGTGATATACTGTATAGCACAAGGAATTATTATCTTTTAATAACTTTTTACTGGTATATAATGTATAAAAATACTGAACCACTGTATTGTACACCTGAAACTAATATAATATTGTAAATCAACTATATGTCAATAAAAATTCTGTTTTATCAATTTTAATGATTATACTTATTAATCTCTTCTGCTCTTTTGATTTATTGCTCTCATTATTGTATAAAAGTTTGTTCTCTTTATTTTTATATTTTCTCCTTTATACTTAAACATATTTTGCATTGTATATTTTCACCCATAGAATAGCTTTTTCATGCTCCATAATTTTGATATATTTTCTTGTCCATTAATTTCTATGAATTATCCTTTTCACTAACTCTGGCTCAAGGAATATATTTAGGAGTGTTTTTCTTCATCTCCTAATTTGTTATTGTTTATATCCAGGAATATATCTTTCAAAATGTCTGCCTTTTAAACTTATTTTTCTCCCAAGGCATCATAATTTTTACTAAACATTCTATGAACATACACAATGACCATTTATTGGATAACTGATTCTCCCTCTTTGTCTCCCTGGCTGTCTCTCACTCCCAGCAGTCAGTCTAAGGGAATGGAAACACAGAGAAACCTGCAGGAGCCAGCTCACATTAGACCTGAAATTTATTCCTCTTCTTCTCAAGAACCAAAAGAGGGAAGGGCAGCAGCAAGACCTACTGCTGACTCACACAGTGATCAGAGGTGACACGCAAAGAATTCTTGAGGGGCCTAGTGACAATTTTAGGAGGGAGATTACAAGAAAAGTCTCGACATTTGGTTAGTAATCACTGAAATTTAGATCAGTAATTGGCTTTGTCTATAAATATGACCATGGCTATTTGTTAGCATGGGAATTCACCCCTTAGACTTTATGTTCAAAGGCTAAAAACTCATTTGATTCATAAAAGAAGTGGCTATATTTCATGACCTTTTCTTTCTTTAATTGAATAAAGGATAAGCTGACTTAAATAGCCTCGGAACCACAAACAGCAGAATAAATCTAGACTACAGGTCAAATCCATTGTTCCTCTTAGGCTAAAACTGTCAGTTTCTATAAATGGCAAGAATAAAGAAATTAGAGAGCTTCAGAAATTCCTGGGACATGCCAAGCAAAAGGCTGAACTAGTCTTAATAAATCCAGCCTGAGTCTTTCATCGGTACACCGGCCTTCAGATGGGTGTTCTGGAGGGAGGGTTCTCTAAGAACAGCAAGGCTCTCCACTGTACTGACTGCCTGCGCGGGATCAGGCAGTGCTCCCACCAGGTGAGAGTGAGCTGAACTGGCCGCTCAGAAGGAGTCTCTTGCTACTCTCTGCTGACAATTCTCCTGCTTGAGTGCTCTGCCTAAAGCTGTATTTTGGTCAGTATTTCTTTTTTTTCTTAAGTTCTTCTTTTTTTTTTTTTTTCCTTCTAGAGGTCCTTGCTTTTCTTCTCTCTCTCCCTCTTTTTTGGTACAATACACTTTGTCTGGTTCCCCATTCAACTGATATTATTTGCTCTACTCTTATCCTTTCAGTTTACTTCAGTTTAATTCAGTTCAGTTGCTCAGTATTGTCCAACTCTTTGTAACCCCATGAACCGCAGCACTCCAGGCCTTCCTGTCCATCACCAACTCCTGGAGTCTACCCAAACCCATGTCCATTGAGTCGGGGATGTCATCCAGCCATCTCATCCTCTGTCGTCCCTTTCTCCTCCTACCCTCAATCTTTCCCAGCATCAGGGTCTTTTCCAGCGAGTCAGCTTTTCATATCAGGTGGCCGAATTATTGGAGTTTCAGCTTCCACATCAGTCCTTCCAATGAACACCTAGGACTGATCTCCTTTAGGATGGACTGGTTGGATCTCCTTGCAGTCCAAGGGACTCTCAAGAGTCTTTTACAACACCACAGTTCAGAAGCATCAGTTCTTCGGTGCTCAGTTTTCTTTATAGTCCAACTCGCACATCCATACATGACTACTGGAAAAACCATAGCCTTGACTAGATGGACATTTGTTGGCAAAATAATGTCTCTGCTTTTTAATATGCTGTCTAGGTTGGTCATAACTTTCCTTCCAAAGAGTAAACATCTTTTAATTTCATGGCTGCAATCACCATCTGCAGTGATTTTGGAGCCCCACAAAATAAATTCTGACTCTGTTTCCACTCTTTCCCCATCTATTTCCCATGAAGTGATGGGACCGAATGCCATGATCTTCATTTTCTGAATGCTGAGCTTTAAGCCAACTTTTTCACTCTCCTCTTTCACTTTCATCAAGAGGCTCTTTAGTTCCTCTTCACTTTCTGCCATAAAGGTGGTGTCATCTGCATATTTGAGGTTATTGATATTTCTCCCGGCAAGCTTGATTCTAGCTTGTGCTTCCTCCAGCCTAGCATTTCTCAAGATGTACTCTTATTCTTTATTAGTGGACTATTCCATTTTCCTCTCCCTTGTTCTGGAAAATACCTACGTATGCATCAAGACTCAGTAAGCCTTCCCCAGCTCACTTCCGTCTGCCAGGCAGAGTTTACTCTCCCTTCTCTTCCTTCCATAGCATCCTATACAGACCATCCAGCACTTCACATATGCTCTCTGAATATGTGTTCTCTTTTATCTGTTGTACTAGTGCTGAACACAGTGTCCAGAATACAATAGATAATATACAATCAAGTACATGGACAACTGAACAAACAAAGGTGGTCTAAAATCTAGCACGTGTTTTGAAGGAAACCAGTATCAAGTTGCGTTCCAGTTGCCATCAAATTACTTTGAAAATAAATTGAAGGCTTTTTAATTCATTGATTCTAGACAACTACCCTTGAGACCAAGACTGGCATTAAGGTACAAAAAGATAAATTAAGGACAGAAAACTAACAGCTCATGGAAATTAGCCACTGACATGAATTTCTGAGAATCTAGGAAAAAGAAAGAAAAAATCTAGATCAAACAATATTTCCTCATTTTAAAAATATCCATGAATAATGAAAAGATGAATATTGATTCTTGGCAAAATTCTGGAACTAGTTATTAACAAAATTGGCTTATGCTCTTAGTAAAGAATAAGATGATTATCAGAAGATATATCATATCTAGAAACAAAAACCATGAACCATGAACTTCCAGATGTTCAAGCTGGATTTAGAAAAGGCAGAGGAAGCAGAGATCAAATTGCCAACATCTGCTGAATCACTGAAAAAGCAAGAGAGTTCCAGAAAAACATCTACTTCTGCTTTATTGACTACACCAAAGCCTTTGACTGTGTGGATCACAACAAACTGTGGAAAAATCAAGAGATGGGAATAACAGACCACCTGATCTGCCTCCTGAGAAATTTGTATGCAGGCCAAGAAGCAACAGTTAGAACTGGACATGGAACAACAGACTGGTTCCAAATCGGGAAAGGAGTATGTCAAGGTTGTATATTGTCACCCTGCTTATTTAACTTATATGCAGAGTACATCATGAGAAATGCTGAGCTGGAGGAAGCACAAGCTGGAATCAATATTGCTGGGAGAAATATTAACAACCTCAGATATGCAGATGACACACCTTTCTGGAAGAAAGTGAAGAAGAACTAAAGAGCCTCTTGATGAAAGTGAAAGAGGAGAGTGAAAAAGTTGGCTTAAAACTCAACATCAAAAAACTAAGATCATGGTATCTGGTCCCATCACTTCATGGCAAATAGATGGCGAAACAATGGAAACAGTGACAGACTTTTTTTGGCGGGGGGGTCTCCAAAATCACTGCAGATGGTTACTGCAGCCATGAAATTAAAAGATGCTTGCTCCTTGGAGGAAAAGCTATGACCAATCTAAACATCATATTAAAAAGCAGAGACATTACTTTGCCAACAAAGGTCTGTCTAGTCAAAGCTATGGTCTTTCTGGTAGTCATGTATGGATGTGAGAGTTAGACGATAAAGAAAGCTCAACACCGAAAAATTGATGTTTTTGAACTGTGGTGTTGGAGAACACTCTTGAGAGTCACTTGGACTGCAAGGAGATCAAATGAGTCCATCCTAAAGGAGATCAGTCCTGAACATTCATTGGAAGGACTGATGCTGAAGCTGAAATTCCAATACTTTGGCCACCTGATGGCAAGAGCTGACTCATTGGAAAAGACCCTGATGCTGGGAGGGATTGGGGGCAGGAGGAGAAGGGGACAACAGAAGATGAGATGGCTGGATGGCATCACCGACTCAACGGACGTGAGTTTGGGTAAACTCCAGGAGTTGGTGATGGACAGGAAAGACTGGCGTGCAGCAGTCCATAGAGTCACAGAGTCAGAGATGACTGAGCGATTGAATTGAACTGAGAAACAGAAATTATTCAATGTTAAAAGATTGGTTTATTTCAGGATTTGGACTTAAGCCACACTGGGCCTGTCCCTGCTCATGGCGCGTGTGGGATGATTTGGGAGAATGCCATTGAAACATGTATAATATCATATAAGAAACGAATCTCCAGTCCAGGTTCGATGCAGGATACAGGATGCTCGGGGCTGGTGCACTGGGATGACCCAGAGGGATGGTACAGGGAGGGAGGAGGGAGGGGGGTTCAGGATGGGGAACACGTGTACACCCATGGTGGATTCATGTTGATGTATGGCAAAACCAATACAATATTGTAAAGTATTAGCCTCCAATTAAAATAAATAAATTTAAATTAAGAAAAAAAGATTGGTTTATTTCATTCAGTAAGACATTTAACATAATTTCCTGGGATGTCAGATAAATGTGGGTTAAACTGCAGTGAGGTAAGTGTTTAAATAAACCAATTTTATATCCATTTATGTTTAGCTGTCATAGAAAGAGTACTCCAAGAGAGTGCTACAGAGCTGTGCCCCAGGCCTCGTCTTATTCAATATTTATATCATTACTCAAAAGCTCAGAATTTATGTATGCAAAATTAATGGCTGAAATTACAAAGTTACAAAGTTGAAAAGTGACTATTGAATTGACATAGATGTCAGAATCAAGAGTTAAAGTTTAAAAGTAGGAAAATCAGGGGGAAACCCCCAAATAAAAGCACATATAATTGCCTAGACTTTGATGCAAGCAATAGTACCGTATCACAATTACGACTGCCTGACAATAGTACAGATCTTTTATATTTTGAGATTCATTCTAGCTCTATACATTTGTGGTTCTTAGAGGTAATCTTGCCACATCCTCTTCTTTAGCAGATGAGATTCTGGAACAGCCATGCAATCAGCTGGAGATGGAGCCAGGATTAGGACTCACCCACACTAAACCCACATTCCTTCACTCTGTTTTATAGCCTGTATTACCCACTCCACATACACATCAGAAGGTCTTGTCAACTTGTAAGCATCACAGCAATAGTATCCTGATAAGCCACAGCAACACAAGGCGAAGGCTATGAGGGCTTATGGAACCATGAAGTATGAAAGAAAAACTTGAAATCCTGACAGAGTGTTTAGGAGAAGGCATACACCATTGTCGATTCTTCAAAAGCCTGTCAGTCTCTTGAAGAACAATCTGAGAATGCTAAAGGCATAAATTGGTCAAACTGGGATAAACTGATTAAAATAACAGGGAATACCTTTTGACTTAAAGAACTTAGAATTGTCTGTTATTACCATTAGTGAGCAGAGCCTGGAAGTTGTCAAAATCCAAACAAAGACTGAGTTTCCCCTAGAAGGAAGAGACCTTGGTTTGACCTCTGTCTACTGGGTGCTATTCGGGGACTTGGCCCTCAGTTTTCACCAGGACCCAGTTCCATGAATACACACAAGTACACCTTAAATAGGAGGAAGGACCACTACCCGTGAGCCCTGGACCCAGCCAGTGGGGGACGCCATCTGCATTGCCAGAGTCCACCCCAGGATGGGACAAGTGCGGGACTTAAAACGGCATTCCACAAAACGCTTGTCCAAAGTACTCATGCCTTGCTGTTTTGTCATCATTTTTGATCTCACGGTATGATTTTCAACAGAATGTGAAGAACATCGAGGAAGAACGTGGAAAAGACAAAGCCAGTATTGACTGCTTTCTGTAGCTCCTCATTTATCCTCTATTGTTATTAGAACAGGTGATGGGAGTTACTTTTATGTCCTACAAAAAGACTGTGAAGATTAGCAAGCAAAATAAGAACCCAAACTAAATTCTTTAAGATATTAAACTCAGAAGCAATAGATGATCATAAGCCCAGGCAATAATTTGTCACATAGGCAGTTGTTTGTACAATGTCCCCTAAGATAGCAGCTGCTTGAAACCTCTGCTTTCTGCGCAGTGGAATTCTGCTACGTCAGGCTGGCAGGACACTTGTTCAGTGAAGACTATACGGCAAATTGCTTTTACATTGACTGTGAGAGAAGCTCAGATGCCACTGGGTTCTAAATAAAAATGATGCACCTGTCATGTAATATTTGGTGACATTGAATTAATTATTTCCCTACCATCTGGAATCACCTCCAACAAAGAGATGTAATTAATGAGGTATATTTATGAACTGAGATTCAGTGCAAACAGTGAGACATTTTGAATATTTGATGATTATATTAAGCAGAAGCAATTGCCAGATTAATTTTTAAGTCCATTTATTTTTCTAATTTGTAAAAACCACATCTTTCTTATATACTAAAATCTCTGTTACCTTTACCTTCCTTTTAATTTAACACCTAGTTTGATTAAGGAATGCTCTCATATGAGAGGAGACCTACATGGCAGAACTTTTCCTTGTTACTGAACCCACAAAATACTCAAGTCACCAGTTCATGAATTTATATGTTTATATTAAAATTTATCTTCCCTTCTCAGAGCTACCTGAAATAAAAATGGAGAGAAAGGAACTGGAAAAGAGACTCAGGCTTGGATGAAATGAAAGCAGAAGAGGTGGGAAAGAAAGCTGGAGAGGTAGCAAGATTATGGAGATGTTGCGGGAAAAGGAGCTGGGGAGAGTGGAGGAGACTGAATCTGTGCAGAGGGTGACCCTGAGCAAGGGATGGGGAGGGCTACAGCAGAGGAATGGGCGCCTCAGCCAGCACCGGCGCCAGGCATGAAGAAACAGGATAACTGGACTAAAGGTCAAACAAAAGCAAACTTCAAACGCTAAACCACCCCTTCAGAATACTCAGCTCCTACTAATGTGAAGAACTATCCAAAGTCAAGTTGTCTTAATCATCATATAAATGAGGATTGTGCCTTGTCTACTTATCTTTCATTATGTGCCCCAAATTTCCATATTTCTTTGTCCTTAAATTACACAAGATAGTTATTGAATAAATTCCCTTGCAAAACCAACCTAAGGTCACTGTTATTAACAGCTCCAGAATTTCACTGTAATTGCAACTAAAAATTATGACACCAAACTCAACAGACCACCCTTAACACCACCACGAAGTTAAAAAGNTTCATTATGTGCCCCAAATTTCCATATTTCTTTGTCCTTAAATTACACAAGATAGTTATTGAATAAATTCCCTTGCAAAACCAACCTAAGGTCACTGTTATTAACAGCTCCAGAATTTCACTGTAATTGCAACTAAAAATTATGACACCAAACTCAACAGACCACCCTTAACACCACCACGAAGTTAAAAAGACACTGGTATTAAAAGAACTATATTATTTTGTCATTTTAGAATAAAGAGCTAAACAGTGGCTGGCAAAGGCAAGGAGTGAACAATGGACCTATGTTAACTGATTCCTTCTAGGCACATTTTAGTATACTATTAAATATAGCCATGTTTTATATACTGTCTTTTTTGAAACACAATTTCTTTTTTTAATTTATTTTATTGAAGTATAATTGATTTACAA
>SJYA01004964.1:0-15741 GCA_006410615.1 Neotragus moschatus
TTTCACAGCATCATCTTCCAGGATTTGAAGTAGCTCCACTGGAATTCCATCACCTCCACTAGCTTTGTTTGTAGTGATCCTTCCTAAGGACCACTTGACTTCACATTCCAGGATGTCTGGCTCGAGGTGAGCGATCACACCATCGTGATTAGCTGGGTTGTGAAGATCTTTTTTGTATAGTTCTGCTGTGAATTGTTGTCACCTTATTTTTTTAATATCTTCTACTTCTGTTAGGTCCATACCATTTCTGTCCTTTATTGTGCCCATCTTTGCAGGAAATATTCCCTTGGTATCTCTGATTTTCTTGAAGAGATCTCCAGTCTTTCCCATTCTATTGTTTTCCTTAATTTCTTTGCATTGATCACTGAGAAAGGCTTTCTTATCTCTCGTTGGTGTTCTTTGGAAATCTGCATTCAGATGGGTGTATCTTTCCTTTTCTCTTTTGCCTTTAGTNTGGTATCTCTGATTTTCTTGAAGAGATCTCCAGTCTTTCCCATTCTATTGTTTTCCTTAATTTCTTTGCATTGATCACTGAGAAAGGCTTTCTTATCTCTCGTTGGTGTTCTTTGGAAATCTGCATTCAGATGGGTGTATCTTTCCTTTTCTCTTTTGCCTTTAGTTTCTCTTCTTTTCTCAGCTATTTGTAAGGCCTCCTCAGACAACCATTTTGCCTTTTTGCATTTGTTTTTCTTGGGAATGGTCTTGATCACTGCCTCCTGTACCATGTCGCAAACCTCCGTCCATAGTTCTTCAGGCACTCTATCCGATCTAATACCTTGAATCTATTTGTCACTTCCTCTGTGTAATCGTAAGGGATTCAGTTTAGATCCTACCTGTTTTCCCTACTTTCTTCAATTTCAATCTGTATTTGGCAATAAGGAGTTCATGATCTAAACCATAGTCAGCTCCTGGTCTTGTTTTTTGCTGACTGTATAGAGCTTCTCCATCTTCAGCTGCAAAGATACAAAATCTGGTGATGTCCCCGTGTAGAGTTGTCTGTCGTGTTGTTGGAAGAGGGTGTTTGCCATGACCAGTGGGTTCTCTTGGCAAAACTCTGTTAGCCTTTGCCCTGCTTCTCTTTGTACTTCCAGGCCAAATTTGCCTGTTACTCCAGGTATCTCTCGACTTCCTACTTTTGCATTCCACTCCCCTATAATGAAGAGGACATCTTTTTTGGGTATTAGTTCTAGAAGGTCTGGTAGGTCATCATAGAATTGTTCAAGTTCAGCTTCTTCAGCATTACTGGTCGGGGCATAGACTTGAATTATTTCGATATTGAATGGTTTGACTTGGAAACAAACAGAGATCTTTGTCTAACTTCATGTTTTAAAGAAACTGTTTATGTTTCACAGAAGCTTTACACTTCTGTGTGAAAAGACTTCAGGGTCTAAACTAAACACGGCATATAAAGCTGTCGTTCACTGAGGTCAGCTTTGAATTTCTAGCTGTTCTTTCTCCTGTTTCTAAAGTAATTATTCCTTGTGTCTTCCTTTCCTTCTGCGCCCCGTGTTGGACATTTTATTCTTTATCAGTACTCACAGAGGGGTTCTCAGGTGGTGATAGTAGTAAAGAGCCCACTTGCCAGTGCAGGAGATGTAAAAGACAAGGACTTGCTCCCTGGGTCAGGAAGATCCCCGAGGAGGGCATGGCAGCCCGCTCCGGGGTTCTTGCTTGGAGGATCCCGTGGACAGAGGGCCTGGCAGGCTACTGCCTGGGTCGCAGAGAGTCAGAGACGACCGAGGCGATTTGGCACAGCACAGGCAGCGCTCACCAGCGCAGCCCAGTCGCTCAGTCACGCCCGGCTCTTTGCAGCCCCACGGACTGCAGCTTCCAGGCTTCCCTGTCCGTCTCCAGCTCCCGGACCTTGCTCAGACTCAAGTCCATTGAGTCGGTGATGCCATCTAACCATCTCATCCTCTGTTGTCCCGTCTCCTCCTGCCTTCAGCCTTTCCCAGCACCAGAGTCTTTTCCATTGAGTCAGTTCTTTGCATCATGTGGCCAAAGTATTGAAGCTTCAGCTTCAGCATCAGTCCTTCCAATGAATACTCAGGACTGATTCCCTTTAGGGTGGCCTGGTTGGATCTCCTTGCAGCCCAAGGGACTCTCAGGGTCTTCTACAGCACTACGGTTCAAAAACATCAATTCTTCGGCACTCAGCTTTCTTTATAATCCAGCTCTCACATCCATACTTGACTACTGGAAAACCATGGTTCTGACTACACGGACCTTTGTTGGGAAAGTAATGTCTCTGCTTTTTAATATGCTGTCTAGGTTGGTCATAGCTTTTCTTCTAAGTAGCAAGTGTCTTAATTTCATGGCTGTGGTCACCATCTGCAGTGATTTTGGAGCCCCCCCAAAATAAAGTCTGCCACTGTTTCCATTGTTTCCCCATCTGTTTGCCATGAAGTGATGGGACCGGATGCCATGAACTTAGTTTTCTGAATGTTGAGTTTTAAGCCACCTTTTTCACTCTCCTGTTCCATGTTCATCAAAAGGCTCTTTAGTTCCTCTTCACCATCTGCCATAAGGGTGGTGTCATCCGCATATCTGAGGTTACTGATATTTCTTCCAGCAATTTTGATTCCAGCTTGTGCTTCATCTAGCCCGGCATTTCGTGTTTTGAAGCTTGGATGACATGTTCCCTTGGTATCTCTAATTTTCTTGAAGAGATACCTAGTCTTTCACATTCTGTGGTTTCCCTCTGTTTCTTTGCACTGAGGGAGGTGCTCTTATCTCTCCGTTCTTTGCTTCGGAATGCTGCCTTCAGATGGATACGTCCTTTTCTCCTTTGCCCTTCACTTCTTTTCTCAGTTTATATGGCCTCTTCAGGCAACCATTTTGCTTTTTTGAATTTCTTTTTCTTGGGGATGGTTTTGATCACCACCTTCTGTACAATGTCAGGATCCTCTGTCTGCGGTTCTTCAGAAACTCCATTTAACAAGTCCAGTCCCTTGAGTCTAATTATCACTTCCACTGTATAATTGTAAGGGATTTAATTTAGTTCATACCTGAATGGCCCAGTGTTTTTCCCAACTTTCTTCAATTTAAATTGAATTTTGTAATATGGAGTTCATGATCTGAGCCACAGTCAGCTCCCAGTCTTGTTTTTGCTGACTGTATAGAGCTTCTCCATCTTTGGCTGCAAAGAATGAAATCAGTCTGATTTTGGTTCTGACCGTCTGGTGATGTCCGTGTGTGGAGTTGCCTCGTGCTGTTGGAAGAGGGTGTTTGCCACGAGCAGTGCCTTCTCCTGGCAACACTCTGTGAGCCTTGGCCCTGCTTCTTTTTGTGCTCCAAGGCCCAACTTGCCTGCTGCTCCAGGTATCTCTTGACTCCCTGCTTTTACATTCCCGTCCCCTGTGATGACAAGGACAGCTTTTCTGGGTGTTAGTTCTCTAAGGTCTGTAGATCTTCATAGAATCGTTCAACCTCAGCTTCTTTGGCATTAGTGGTTGGGGCATAGACTTGGATTACTGTGATATTGAATGGTTTGCCTTGGAAACAAGCAGATAATTTTGTGTTTTTGAGGTTGCATCCAAGTACTGCATTTTGGACTCTCTCGTTGACTACGATGCCTACTCCACTTCTAAGGGATTCCTGCCCGCAGTAGTAGATATAATGGTCATCTGAGTTAAATGCACCCATTCCAGTTCATCTTAGTCTGCTGATTCCTAAGATGTCGACGTTCACTCTTGCCCTCTCCTGTTTGACCACTTCCAATTTGCCTTGATTCATGGACCTAACGTTCCAGGTTCCTATGCAATATTGCTGTTTACCGCATCGGACCTGACTTCCGTCACCAGTCTCATCCACAGCTGGGTGTTGTTTTTGCTTTGGCTGCATCCCTTTATTCTTTCTGGAGTCATTTCTCCACTGATCTCCAGTAGCATATTGGGCACCTACCGACCTGGGGAGTTCCTCTTTCAGTGTGTCCTGTCTTTTTGCCTTTTCATACTGTTCATGGGGTTCTCAAACCAAGAATGCTAAAGTGGTTTGCCATTCCCTTCTCCAGTGGACCGCGTTTTGTCAGAACTCTCCACCATGACCCGTCCGTTTTGGGTGTCCCCACACGGCATGCATGGCTCATAGTTGCGTTGAATTAGACAAGGTTTGGTCCACGGCCTCAGGGTTTGGAGTCGGTTCTCAGAGAAAACCAAGCAGGTGAGCACAGCAGGCGGCCAGGTGAGGAGAGAGTGTCGAGCAGGAGGAGGCGGGCTCCTGCATCGCACGCGCAGGGCGTCAGTGTGGGCCCGCAGGGCCGGGGGGCCCTCGCGCCCGTGCGCTGGTCAGCGCGGGCCACCTGGGCCCGCCCGCCCCTGACGTGCTTTGTGTGTGAACACATCCTCGTGCTGAAGACCTGGTGTGAAGGAAGAATGTAAAGCGTCTCACTCTGTGTTGGTTGCCTTTGGTGTGAGAATATTGTGCATAGATTGAGTTCAGTGCGTCGACTCCAGTGTGTTGGCTCTCTGCATCAGGTGGCCAAAATGTTGGAACTTCAGCATCATTCTAGGGTTAGTTTCCTTTAGGATTGTGTGGGCTGATCTCCTTGCAGTCCACGGGGCTCTCAAGAGTCTTCCCCAGTACCAAGACTCGTTGGAAAAGACCCTGATGCTGGGAAAGGTTGAAGGGCAAAGGGGAAGAGGGCGGCAGAGGATGAGATGGTTGGAGAGCACCACCACCTGAATGGGTGTGACTCTGAGAGCTCTGGAGGGCCGTGGAGGACAGAGCAGCCTGGCATGCTGCGGTCCACCGGGTCGCAGGGAGCCGCACGTGACTGGGCGACCCAACAACAGCACTGAGTGAGACGAAATCTTGCCAGAGTTCACTTGTCTTGTGGGGGAGGTGTTCAATAGACTTTTTTCTTAGCGCCGTTTCAGTTTCACAGAAAAGTTGAGCAGAAGGTACAGCAGCCCCCATGCCTCCTCACACTTGCACATCCCCCAGCGCCAGCATCTCCACGTGGTCTGTCAGAGCCAGTGAGCTCAGCTGCCATGCCCAGAGTCCAGGATTCAGTCTGGGTCCCTCTGGCTGCTGTGCACCCTGTGGGCCTGAGAGACGGCAAATGACGTGTGTGCCCCTTGAGTGTCACACCGGCTGAGAAACCCTCAGTGTCCTGCCCGTGCCCGCCCCCTCCCTGTCCGCATCAGCCACTCATCTTTCACTGTCTGCATAGTTTCCCAGAATGCCGTGCAGCAATCACACAGTTACAGCCTTTTCAGATTGCTCCTTTCATTTAATAGTATACATTTAAGGTTGCTGCGGTTCATGGGGTCGCAAAGAATCGGACACGACTGAGCAACTGAACTGAACTGAAGGTTCCTCCATGTCTTTCCGTGGCTCGATAAGTCATTTCTCTTTAGCACTGAATGGTACTGTTGTCTGGCGGTACCACAGTTTACTTACCCATTCACCTTCTGAAGGAGACTTTGGTTGCTTCCAAGTTCTGGCAACTGTGAGTGAAACTGTTAGAAACATCTGTGTGCAGATGTCTGTATGGATGTAAGTTTCCATTTGGGTGAGTTCTGAGGAGCACGATTGCCTGGTCGTAGGCGAGAGGATGTTTAATTCTGTGAGAAGCCGTCAGACTGTGCTCCGGAGCGGCTGCCCTGTCTGCATCCGCGCCAGCAGCGCTGAGCCCCTCCTGCTGCACAGCCTCGCCAGCACGTGCTGCCGGTGCCCCTGGTTTGGCCGGCCTGCCTAGTGGGTCAGCTCCTTGCTTTCACCTTGTTTTCGGTTTTAACTTATTATGCGGTTCGTGTTTGCAGCTTCGTTACATTTCTCTCAGAGTTGGCGCGGGCAGCTCGGAAGGCATTGCTGAGGAGGAAGGTGGAGAGAGTGGCAGTTAGTACCCAGAGGTGAGAGTGAGCTTAAGAGGAGAGTGTTTTATGTCCTTCAGCCTGGGAGGAGTAATAGCATGTTTGTACCCTAAGGGAGATGATGCAGGAAAGAAGGAAAAACGGATGGCCTAATAAGAAAGGGGGCTGGTCATGGGAGAGGCCTCAGGCAGATGGCAGGGCCCGGTGCCTGCCCAAGGGTGAGGCGGCCCCATGGGGTGAGTGCGCCTGAGGGCGGCGTGCAGGCCCCGGGGTAGGGGGAGTGCCCAAGGATGCCGTGCAGCCCCTAGGAGGGGGGAGCGCGCCCAAGGGCAGCCGTGCAGGCCTCGGGTTGGGGGGGAGCGCGCCCGAGGGCACCGTGCAGGCCAATGGCGGAAGCCTTGCCACGTGGTTCTCTGCAGAGGTGGCTGGCGCTGCCACTCCCCGTCAGCAGCACGTCATGCGCCCCCCCACCCCCACCCCCGCCCTCTCTGCAGCGCCAGGCTTCTTTTCGTCTTTAATAATTGTTCTCAGTTTCCCTTGCTGAGAGACCAGAGGGGAGCAGAGGCTTCGGCGGCCCCCGCGTGCCTGGCCAGGACCTCCGCAGCAGACGCTGCAGTCTGTGCGGGGCCCTGAGCCTGGCCCACCTGCTGCTGCTGCCCACACGCATGCCCCCCGTGCTTCCTGTGAGGCCTCTGCTCCACCGGCCCCTGCCCGGGGGGCTGCATCTCCACTCCCCTAGCTCTCCAGCTCCTGGGCAAACACGCCTCCCTGTCGCCTAACACTGTTAACCATTCTGCGCAGCCCCTGTGCCCCGGGCCCTAACTCTTGTCCCTGTCTTGTGAAGTTTTCCGATGATAACAATTTTAGTGACAACCCTGGAGACTGACTCGGTGTCGTCAACTCTGTTTCGGGAGGTAAAGGGTCCTGCAGAAAGCAGGCACTGTCTGTGGGGGTCAGTCTTGTGTGAGTAGGTCCCTGGCTAGCCTCTGCTGTGGTTCTCCGTGATACAGCTGCCCCCCTGTGGCCAAGGGCATGATGGTGTTGTTGGGAGGGCAGGTGAAGGGGCTGGCGCTCCCTCTCTGCTCAGGGGCAGGGCCTGTTTGATGGCTTCGCTCACCAGCTATGTGAACAGCAGCTTTTGGGATTACTTCAGGTCACTCAGTTTTCAAATGTGACTGACCCATTTAGGGACTGACTAAAAGTTTCTTTGAGTCTCTGTTCTATTTATGTGACTTTCCTCTCCTTTTGGTGATTTCTGGATATTGCTGTGAAGACTGTTAACATCTTTTACAAGATGGCTGGTTACGGTGATTTTCAGGCGCCTTCAGATTTGTAAAGCGATGCAGACTGCAGTCTGAGAAGTTAGAGGCGCTCTGACCGCGGTTCTTATTTGCCTGCAGCAGATTGCTGTTCACTCAGTCGTGTCGACTCTGCACGACCCCACGGCCTGCAGCACGCCAGGCCTCTCTGTCCTTCACTATCTCCAGGAGCTTGTTCAAACTCAGGTCCATCGCGTCTGTGATGCCATCCAACCATCTCATCCTCTGTTGTCCCCTTCACCTCCCGCCGTGAGTCTTTCCCAGCATCACGGTCTTTTCCAATAAGTCAGTTCTTCGCATCTGATTTCCTTTAGGATTGACTGGTTTGACCTTGCAGTCCAAAGGCGTCTCACGAGTTGTCTTTAGTAACCACAATTCAGAAGCATCAGTTCTTTGGCTCTCAGCTTTATATATGGTCCAACTTTCACATCCATACATGACTGTTGGAAAAACCATAACTTTGACTAGACGGACCTTTATTGACAAAGTAATGTCTCTACTTTTTAATACTCTGTCTAGGTTTGTCATAGCTTTTCTTCCAAGGATCAAGCGTGTTTTAATGTTGTGGTTGCATATTTTGAACTGAATGAGAATGAAAACACAGCATATCAAAACTTGTAAAATGTAGCCAAAGCAGTGCTTAATAGGGACATGTACAGCGTTAACCATCTGCAAGAGAAAGGGTTCACTGTCCTGTGCTTCCACCTTAAGAAAGCAGGAAGGCAAAGAGCCAGTTATACCCAGAGAAACTCAGAGTAATGAAATAATAACATAAAAGCAAAATGCAGTAAAACAAAAAATTTTTTAATAGGGAAAAATTCATGAAACCAAAAGCTAACTGTCTTAATAATAAAATTGACTAACCTTAAGGCAGGCCAAAAATTTGAATAGATACTGAATAAGCCTGTGAAAACATATTTAATGTTTTATTGAGAAAACCTCTCTGCCAGAGCTACACATTCACTGTGGTGGTCACAATTCAAACCTCATTGATGAGAGTGTCAGTTAACTGGAACCCCGCATCAGTGCTCTTTGGGGGAAGCTTGGCATGTGAGATCTTGGTTCCCTGACCAGGGCTCCTATGCCCCCTGCAGTGGGAGCACGGAGTCCTAACCACTGGACTGCCGGGAAGTCCCGGCAGTTTCTTAGAAGTTGGACACCACAGTTATTCTCTTCCTTGGTATTCATGCAAGAGAAGTGAAAACGTGTTCTCAGCAAGATTTATACGTGAGTGTTCATAGCAACTACTGTTTGTGAAGCTGAAACTGGGAGACAGGCTGCCTGTGTCCAGACAGCAGAATGGTAAGCGAGTTGTGGCTTATCTCCAAGGGACACTGCTTGGGAGTAAAAGGAGCAGTCTCATGAGCCACACAAGGAGTCATCTCCAAGCGATGACACCGTGAGAGAGGCCCGACAACAGAGGAGATGCTGCGTGATGCCGCTCGTTGCAGACGATCCCAGGAGTTGGCCCGTCAGTCTGTGGAGTGGGGGCTCTCTGCGGTGGCCTGGGGTGGGGCGGGAGCACGAGGCGGTGAGGAGACAGGGCCAGTCCAGCTGCCATGCTGAGCCGAGTCTCCAGGCGTCAGAAGGTTTGAACTCCGTTCAGGACGCGTCTGCGCTCCGCCGTCTCCGTGTCTGGCTTTACGGACTGTGTGCCCAAGGGATTGTGCCCGCTCTCTCGGGTGTCTAGCCCCACGTTGTCTGGGTGGGTGACGCGCCACCGTAAGTCTTGCTCTTCACCTCTGCAGCCCGTCCTCCGCTGCCAGGGGCCCTCTGCTCAGGTAGGCGAGCCCCCAGAATCTGGCCACTGCTCCCCTGCACTCACCTCACACGTGATGCCCACCCCAGAGTTCGTTGTTCACACGCCAGGGTTTCTCTGTAAGGAGAGACCTGGGTCACGGATTCCTCTGTGAGCTGCCTCCTCACAGGGCCCCCAGGCTGGCTGAGCAGCCCCGGCCCCGAGCCTCCCTTCCAGCCTGCGCCCTGCTCCAGGAGGACCCGTGTCCACAGCCGCCCCCCGCGCCAGCGCCCCTCTGCCAGCCCTTCAGCGGCTGCTTAGCCCTCAGGTCTGACTTAGCTCACTCTCATTAAGACCACGCTGTCCTCCTCGTCCACTCTGCACCCTCGGCAACTCCATGTCTGCACCCTGGCGGAGAAGCGGTGGGCCAGCGGGGTTCTGTGTCTGCTGGTCCAACGTCACTCTTGGGCCGGCAGGACCCGGGCGTCTGGCCCGTGCACGGTCTGCGTCAGGCCCTGTGCCCGAGCCGCCCCCGCTGAGGCTGCTCCACGTGCAGCCCAGCCTCTCTCCTGCCCTTCCCAGGGGCTCTGCCTGCGCAGCAGTCTCACCCTGGCCTCTTCGCGCCTTCCCTTCTCTTATCTCTCCTCCTTGCACGTCCTGCCCACGTCTAGATGTGAGTGAGGCCAGGCCCCGCGGCTCCCTGCCCCCTTCTCTGTCCGCACCCCAAGGCCTCTGGCCACAGCCCCCAACTTGAGACGTCTCCTCAAGGAGGCCCTCAATGGCTGCAGCGGCGGAGGGCATCGTCCTCAACCGCAGACACTCTTTCTTGCTTTCTCTGCGCAGTCGCTGCTAACGTTCCAACTTGAGAGCACAGATGTTTTACCTTGGCCTTGCATTTGAGGAGAATTGCACTCACTCTCGGCGGGGATCTTGGTTTACTCACCGTGTGTCTCTGTGCCTGGGCCAGTGTCTTGCTCACGGTGGGCTCCCAGAAAGTCCTGCAGGGATGGACCCCGAGCTGGGTGCTCTCAATTCACTTCTACCTCTTAACATTCTGGTTCTACTGAGGACCTTTGTCACCTTGGGCCCAGCATCTCCTGCTCTGGGTAGAGAGGCAGCCTGCAGAGGTCTGAGGCCTGGGGCTGTTCCGCCAGCGATGGGCTTGGGGCCTGTTGGGACAGAGAAGGGCAGCTGCTCCCGGGGGCAGCCGTGCTCAGCCGTTCAGGTGAGCGCCCTCAGACATGCAGGGGGCTGCCAAGCCGGGTTGGTGAAACCCAGGGCTCACCTGTGGGTGTGATGGGTCTAAGCAGGTTTGATCGCTGGTTTTCGTAGCACAGACGTTACGCTTCTGTGTCTTAGCGGTGCTGTCTCATCCTTGCAGTTACTCATGCTCTCGTTCATCCTGTCCGCACCCTTGTTTGAGCACTGATCCCTGGTCCCTCCAGGCCTTGCTGACAGCCTTTGGGAGTGCTCTGGCCAGGGTCAGGCCAGCCGGCACACACGCCCCCGTGAGGACAGCAGGGACAGCGCCGGGGCTGGGGGCAGAGCCGGGCCGCCAGCCGGGCAGAGCGGGGGAGCATGCGGGCAGTGCTCTGGCCAGAACGGCCCCAGCGGGTCCTGGTCTGCGGGCCGCCTGCCTGGCGCACGGTGCAGGCTCTCCGCCTGGCGCCAGAGGCCGCCATCCCCCATGCACTCTGCTTGGGAATCTTGGCTGGTAAGGGTGCGTCGGGAAGGCTGTGCCTGTGGCCAGCTGCGCCTCTCTCGAGCCACTCTCTAAGATTTGCAGGGAGGGCTTCCCTGGTGGTGCAGAGGTTAAAGCATCTGCCTGCAATGTGGGAGACCTGGGTTCGATCACTGGGTCGGGAAGATCCCTTGGAGAAGGAAATGGCAACCCACTCCAGTATTCTTGCCTGGAGAATCCCATGGATGGAGGAGCTTGGTGGACTACAGTCCAGGGGTTGCAAAGAGTGGGACACGACTGAGCGACTTCACTTTCACTTTCCGCTAAGCTGCACCTAATGCTTCTGAGCTCATGCCAATTTGGATTNTGGCAACCCACTCCAGTATTCTTGCCTGGAGAATCCCATGGATGGAGGAGCTTGGTGGACTACAGTCCAGGGGTTGCAAAGAGTGGGACACGACTGAGCGACTTCACTTTCACTTTCCGCTAAGCTGCACCTAATGCTTCTGAGCTCATGCCAATTTGGATTAAAATCTTGGCTGCTACTACTTGCTCACCTGGTGACTTCAGCCCTGTTTTAAACTTGGGTGCCTGTCTGTGTGTGTTTAAGGCTGATCTTATTTTTCTGATAGTGAGGTTGATACTAGAGAGGATCTGGAATCACTGTCTTTGCTCTTCCTCCTGCCTACCCTCACCCTTCAGTTGAGGACCTGTTCGAAAAGTGGAGGTAGATAGTGAGGCTGGAGTTGAATTTGTAACTGCTGACACGCTTGGAGGGAGGCCGGTCTTGGATGTTTTTATGTGTGGCTGCTGTCAGCTACCAGATGTTGATCTTGACTGGAACTTGGACAGCCCGCCTTGGAGGCGGCTTGGCTCTGCAGGCGCATTCGAGCCAGATTGCCGCCCCAGCCTTGAGCGCTGAGTGCAGACACCTCTAGAGCCGGGGCTCCGACCTCTGTTGCTGTTGGTGGCTAGACTGTGCAGCCTGTGGAATCTTAGGCCCTCAACCCAAGCCCTCAGCAGTGAAAGCAAGGGGTCCTAACCGCTAGGCCTCCGGGGAATTCCCTGAACTTTGTTGACGGTTAAAAGAAGAGAGAAAATGCCCTGTGCTTTCTCAGTCTGAGCTGACGCTGATGCTTCCTAGCAGGTGAGGGGAGGCTGGGTGAAGGGGCGGAGACAGATTTCTGCCTCCTCCTCAGATGTTCTTTATGGGATCGCTCTTTTATTTGAGTTATGTATTACGAGTTTCTAGAATGCTCGGCACAGTTTTACTCAACAAATTCCCTGTTTGATGTTTCTCAGTGTGAACACACATGTGCATTAAAGAACTGTAAAGTTTGAATGGTCCTGGCTTTGTGGCTCATGTTTGTGAAAACACTTTGTTTTTCTTTTTTCTGTTCCAGACTCCTTTTAATTTTGGCATGAATCATAGAACACCACCCTACCCTGCTGGGGATTACTGTCTTCTGTGCAGAAGCGAGCGAAAAGACTCTCCGTTCTTAGAGAGTGGCGTGAAGACCGCGAGCAAGCTGGCCCTGTCCGTGGCGCCCAAGGGCAGCAGCGTGCTGCACCTGCCACTCTGGGTGTGCCCCGACTGCCGGCGGACCGTGGAGAAGGGCGAGCGCCACGGCGGCCCCGAGCAGCCGGCGGTGAGTGCCCACGGGGCTGCGCCCAGCCCGGCGCCTCCTGCACTGCCCACCAGCCAGGCCAGCAGGCCAGCCCGTCCGCAAGCTTGGCGGCCCACAGGGCGGGTCTCGGCATTTTACAGCTGGTCGCAGGGTTTCTTTGGCGGTACAATTTGTTAAAAAACTAGGCGGCTTTGTGTGCACTCAGTTCTAGAGGATTCCCTTGCTGGTAACTTGCCTGAACTTCTCTCCCAGATGCAGTTCTCAGGCCAGGCTCCCTGCCCCATTCTGCCCCCTCCCTTTTCAAGCCTCAGCTCAATGAAGCCTTCTTGAGAACATCACCATCTTCAGCCCAGACAGCGTCTTCGTGGGCCCTGGTTCTGAAAGGGCTTTGGTTTTTCTTCTTGAATCAATTCATGGCTGTGCCGGGGTCTTGGCGGCTGCCCTTGGGCTCCGCCCGGCGTGAAGCACAGGGGGCTGCGGGCTCATCCTGCGGTTCTTCCCGTCGCAGAGCACAAGCTCGCGGGCGCTCGGGCTCTGGAGCGGTGGTCCTCGGGCTCAGTTGCCCCGCGGTGTGTGGGACCTTCCCAAAACGGATTAAACCCGTGTGCCCTGCCCTGGCCAGCAGAGCCTTAGGTGCTGGACCACCATGGGGTCCCAAAAGGGCTCTCAGACCTGGCCTTTGGGCTCTGGAGGGAGCTGGCTGCAGCCGAGCGAGGCCCCGTGCTCTCGGCCTCGTGCTCTGTGCCTCTGACTCCCACCTGCTGGCCATCTCTGAGCTGTACTCTCCGTGCTCCTGCCCCAGCATGCGGCCGTGACAGCCCCCCGGCACTTCCTGCTTCCTGCCCCGAGGCTGCTGTCCACGTGAGCCCCCACTCAGGCCTGCTGCCGCGTGGCGGAAGCCCCCTCCCTGCCCTGTGCTGAGCTGTGGCTTCTGTTTCGGGGTTTCCCGGGAGGCAGCGCCAGCTCAGGCACCGGCTCCTGGAGTAGAGCCGCAGCAGCTGCAGCTCAGAGCCCCGTCGCTGTCGAAGCCACAGCGGGCGTCTCACTGGTGTGGCTCCGCGCGGCCCGCCTTCCTGCCCTGCTCTTCTCCTCAGCACTTCTTTCTAATATGCTGTGTGTTTTACGTACTCACTTTGTCTTTTTCCTTCACTGGAATATACACTCCAAGAGGGCAGCTCTTTTTGTGTATTTTTTTTTACCAAAAACAGGGCTAAGTTAGTCGGCTCAGATTGCTCAGCTGTGTCTCAGGGACTGCAGCACGCCAGGCTTCCCTGTCCATCATCAGCCCTGCCTTCAAATATCCTGGGCACCAAAATGAGCAGATGAACGCACGAAGAAAGGAGCAGATGCAGAATAAGAGACTGAAAGGCGGCACAGTCGGTCTACGCGTCTTCACCTGCAGGCCTCTGTGCTTCTGTCATTTTACCTTACTTTCATTTCCTTTCTTGTCCACTTGAAGTATTTGGTCTTTTTCCAATTTTTTTCTTGTTGTTCAGTCAGTCGTGTCCGACTCTCTGTGACCCCATGGACTACAGCACACCAGGCCTCCCTGTCCATCGCCATCTCCTGGAACTGCACAAACTCACGTCCATCGAGTCAATGGTGCCGTCCAGCCATCTCATCCTCTGTCAGCCCGTCTCTTCTTGCCCTCAGTCTTCCCCAGCACCAGTCTTTTCTAACAAGTCAGCCCTTTGCATCAGGTGGTCAAAGTATTAGAGCTTCAGCTTCAGCATCAGTCCTTCCAATGAATATTCAGGATTGATTTCCTTTAGGAGTGACTGGTTTGATCTCCTTGCAGTCCCAGGGCCAAATCCAACTTCTCCAGCACCATAGTTCAAAAGCATCAATTTCTTGGTGCTCAGCCTTCTTTATGTTCTAGCTCTCACGTCCATACGTGACTGCCGGAAACACCGTAGCTTTGACTGTACAGACCTTTGTCAGCAAGGTGGCGTCTCTGCTCTCGAGCGTGCTGCCGAGGTTCGCCCTCAGCTGTCTGATGGAGGCCTGTTTAGTGCTCCTGATGCTCGTCTGATCTTTGCTCACGTCCAGTGGGGGTTCTTGAGTCCTCCCCCCAGCTCATGCATTCTCTTCGCTTCCTAAACTTCACTGTCTTTGGCTCCTGTTTCCAGTCCAGCTCCCCTGCAGTGGCCTGACTGCTGCGGGAGAACAGTTGCTGTGTCTGTCCTGGTTTGGAGGCAAGTGGAAAGGCCTGTCGTGGCCCATCACCAGTCTTTCCAGGATGAGAGTGTCGTTTCCTGACTCTCATTTTGCCTGGACGATGCATCCACAAATGAGGCTTCTCTCCTCATCAAAAAAGTGGTCCCCGGACCACAGAGGTGCAGCGTTAGCCCCTGTTTGTAGATTTAAACCTTCTGTGGCTTCTGTGTGGTTCGCTTCTCTGTTCAAGCTGCTTAAAACTGCTGAGCTTTTTTTTTCCCAACGAGATGTAATTTACATCTAGTAAAATTCACCCGTCTAAAGTGTATATATAGTTCCCTGGGTTTTGAGAGATTGATGCAGTTGTGTAAACACTGTTACCATGGTTAAGACACAGAGCCCCCAGATGGTGCCTTGCTCCCTTGGTGGTGGCCCTCCCCTGCCCCATCCCCTGGCAGCCCCTGGCGCAGTCTCTATCCCCACGGCTCTGCTGTCTCCAGGGTGCCACGTGTACTGCCTCACCTGCTGTAACGCTCCGAGCGTTGTGCGCCGGTAGCGTACTCCTTGCTTTCTCTGCAAGAGCTGTAGAGGTGGGCTGCAGCTTGTGTTTCTGTTTATTGTTGACATGCGTTTCTGTCACCTCCAGACTTGGACTGTTCCGAGTCGAGCTGTTGTGAGTGTCTTTGTGCAGGTCCTTCTGCAGACAGCCTTTGTGCGCGTGAGTGGCCTGGTTTGCTCCGGTCTGGCTGAGAACTTGGCATCTGCCTGTGAAGGGAGTCACCTCATTGAGGCTCTTGGAAGGCGTCTTGTCTTGTATGTCTTTTGGAGCCTCGTAAAGTGAGTTGAGATGTGTTGCTGCTCCTGGTCTTCTCTGGAGAGTTTGTTCAGTGTTGATGGTGTGTGTGGTGGCGGGGGCATGTGCAGTGTCAGTGGTGTGTATAGTGTTGGTGGTGTGTAGTGGTGGCGGGGGTGTGTGTATATAGTGTGTAGTGGTGGCGGGGTGTGTGTATATAGTGGTATGTAGTGGTGGCGGGGGTGTGTGTATATAGTGTGTAGTGGTGGCGGGGGTGTGTGTATATAGTGGTGTGTAGTGGTGGCGGGAGTGTGTGTATATAGTGTGTAGTGGTGGCAGGGTGTGTGTATATAGTAGTGGCGAGGGTGTGTGTATATAGTGGTGTGTGTGATGGTGGGGTGTGTATATAGTGGTCTGTGTGATGGTGTGGGTGTGTGTATATAGTGGTGTGTTTGATGGTGTGGGTGTGTGTATATAGTGCTATATGTGATGGTGGGGTGTGTGTATACAGTGGTGTGTGTGGTGGGGTGTGTGTGTATATAGTGGTGTGTGTGTGGTGGGGGGTGTGTATATATAGTGGTGTGTGTGATGATGTGGGTGTGTGTATAT